>CATIWO010390964.1:0-15997 GCA_949673435.1 Macaranga tanarius
GCACATTTAGTGGCCAATATCATGAACATGCATTCAAGAAAATAGCTTCCACTATAAATAATTTTTAACATCAACAAGCATTCACAAAGCTTCCACCTTTAGATCAATATCGAGATGAACATCAGATCGAGATCGAGATCAAATCCAGATCGAGATCAAGATCAGATCCAGATCGAGATCGAGATCCAGATCAGATCCAGATCGAGATCGAGATCGAGATCAGATCCAGATCAAGATCGAGATCAGATCCAGATCAAGATCGAGATCAGATCCAGATCCAGATCCAGATCGAGATCGAGATCAGATCCAAATCGAGATCGAGATCAGATCCAAATCGAGATCGAGATCAAATATGCAATCAAATCTCAAACATATCAGAAGATTCAGAAGACAGAAATGGAAAACAACATAATAATATTTCATACAAAAAAAAATCACAATCTCATGATGGTTACCACTTACCATATAGCATATTGACATTACTCGACCACTGGAAGTGAGAAAATATTATAAGTCACTCGATCACTCACAACAGAAAGGAAGACATGGGAGCAATTTTATAATTGGCTGTTTGTAAATAACATCATTAAGAAGAAATTAGAAGAGACTGACAAGTGACAAGAACATATTGAAGTTAGGTTTAGTTTTATTCAGAGAGAAGAAGTGGAGTGTGGAGATGAAAAGCAGCTGGACTTTATAAGATTTAGGGTTACAGTTGGTTTTCAGAGAGAAGGGTATAATAGCGGCGCTGGCGAAAGAAGATAGTACATAGTAGAGAGAACGATAAGATAAGTACAGGCTTACAGTCTGTATGTGTCTATGTGAAGTATGGTTAGGGTTTTCAGATAGAAGAAGGTGATACAAGATACCAGAGATGAGAGAGTAGAGACAACCAGATGAGAAGAGAAGTAAACGGCTGCAGTGTGTTGTGTGTATCAGTGCAATAGATATAGGGTTACTGGGTGGGTTAGGGTTTTCAGAGAGAAGAAGGCGAGGCGATAAAAGAGTCTGGAAGAGAGTAGAGAGAACGAGAAGATGGGTAGCGGCTGCAGACAATAGAAATACGTTTAGAGAATTAGGGTTAATGAAAGATGTAGTATATATAGGTAAACCTATAAATATAAAACGACGGCATTTTGTTTGATAAAATCGGAAATCGGGTCGGTTCGATTATTAGATCTTCTCTTCCGAACTGAATTTCCGAAAATCGAATTCCTTTTAAATTCCAACCAAGCCAAATTTCATTATATTCGGCAACCAACCCAGACCAATTTTCCAGTTCAGTTTCGGCCGGTTCAATCGATTCGGTCGGAATTTGCCAAGCCCTAGAAGCAATAGTAGCAATAGTAGTATTAGTTGGTGAACTTCTATTCTATTGCATTTAGATGTTCTTCTGTTGTTATCATACTGAAAAATTATTTTTAATGTTTTTTAATTTATAAATCCCTTAAACTTGAAATATTTTTTTAGTTTAACCCTTCAATTTACAAAATTATTATTTTAGCTTTTCAACTTAGTAGAAAAATAATTTATAGACACTTTTAATTATCTAAATAGTTTTATTTTAACTTTCAAATATATCATTTAAATATTTTATTTGTACTCGAAAATATTGATAAATATTATTTTTAATAAGTTAAAATATTTAAATAGTTAGATTATTATTAAACAAGTAAATTAACAGCAAATGTATTAAATCAATATAAATATAAATATAAATTAATATAATTAACAGCAAATAGGGTGATGATGGGTCGGGGACAAAATTTTTTTGTTAAATTTTCATTTTGGCTCTTGATATTTACATGGAGACAATATATTTAGAAGAGTTATTTTAGAAATTGTGCATCTATATACGCACTATTCCTGTAACATGAATCATTGTCTAAATATAAATAAATTTGGATGTATATCACGAATCACTATAAAAGATTAAAATGTTCCCCATAATACAGGGCAGTTATGTTTTGAGAGGTATTTTAGTCTTTTGTCTAATAGAACAAAAAGAACCAAATCATATAGAAAACGGACAATTTTATTTCGGTTCAATTTGTATTTATTTTAGAAATGAAAAATTTAAAATAAAAAATCTAAGTTTAGGTTCAATGAACAGATGAACTTGCAAGAATTAAAGATATAGAAAGCTCAATCACTCTTGAAGTTGAATCTTGACTTCCTATTATTATATTCCATCCATTAAGGCCGGCACCTGATTTAATTAGTAGAGCAGAAAATCCACTACCAATTCACAAGAAAACTGCATCGGATTTGCCATGGAAAACATCAACAATAAGCTTCATGTAGTAGTGTTTCCATGGCTAGCCATGGGACATCTAATACCATTTCTCAGATTCTCCTACATCTTAGCTCAAAAGGGTCACAGGATTTCTTTCATTTCAACGCCAAGAAACGTCCATAGAATTCCCAAAATACCTGAACATCTATCATCTTCCATTTCACTGATATCACTTCCTTTAGCTTCCGTGCCAGGACTACCACCTCATGCAGAGACAACTACAGACGTATCCTACACTAAACAACAGCTACTCAAGAAAGCTTTTGATTTGCTTGAATCTCCACTAACGACTTTTCTTGAATCCACAAAACCAGACTGGGTGGTTTACGATTACGCTTCTCATTGGCTGCCATCTTTAGCTTCCACGGTTGGTATCTCTAGCGCCTTCTTTAGTCTCTTCACTGCTGCAACGCTGTCCTTTGTTGGCCCCCCATCGTTGTTGATGATCAACGGTGATGATTCTCGGCCAACAGCTGAAGACTTCACGGTCGTACCCAGATGGGTCCCCTTCGAAACTAATGTTGTGTATCGCACCCATGAAGTGACCAAGTATATAGAGAAAACGGAAGAGGATGAAACAGGACCTAATGATACGGTTCGGTTTGCTTTTGCAGCTGGAAAGGCTGATGTTGTTATTATAAGAAGCTCCCCGGAGTTTGAACCGGAGTGGTTTGACCTCTACAGCAAGATGAGCGAAAAACCCATTATTCCACTCGGGTTCTTGCCTCCACTGGCAGTGGAAGAAGCTGATAGTGATAAAGATTGGGGTGATATTAAAGAATGGTTGGACAAGAAGGAGGCCGGGTCAGTCGTATATGTTGCTTTAGGTACTGAGGCTGCTTTGACTCGGGAAGAAGTGAGCGAGTTGGCTTTTGGCTTGGAGAAGTCAAGTTCACCTTTCTTTTGGGTACTCAAGGACCCACCTGGAACCACTCAGAACGTGCTGGATATGCTGCCGGATGGGTTGAGGGAGCGAGTTAAGGATCGTGGGATTGTGTATCATGGATGGGCTCCGCAGTTGAAGATACTGAGTCATGAATCGGTTGGGGTGTTCTTGACTCACTGCGGTTGGAACTCGGTGATTGAAGGACTCTCATTGGGAAGGGTTTTGATTCTGTTTCCGGTTTTGAATGATCAAGGGCTCAATGCAAGGTTGTTACATGGGAAAAAACTAGGGGTAGAGATCCCAAGGAATGAGTTAGATGGGGCATTTACTTCTGACTCGGTTGCTGAGCTGGTTAGAAAGGCAAAGGTAGATGACTCGGCAAGGGAGATGAGAAACCTGTTCGGCGATGGAGATAGGAACGGCCGATTTGCCGAAGGGGTTGTTCATTATCTGGAAGAAAACAGGATGTCCCATCGCCATAAGGGCATAAAATAAGGCATCATTTCGCAGCAGCGGCACAATAATCAATTAATCATAGTAATCCATCAGCAACCCAGACTACTGCAATAAAACCAGTGTCAGGCTCTATTGTAGAATGGTGTGTCAAATGAATACTTATGTAGGCTGCCTGAGGACTGTTGACAAAATTGTGGAAACGATAAAATTTCGGTAATTTTGTCCAAGAGATGCACACTTCTGATTGATTGTACTAACGAGCATTAGGGGAATTTCAGCAACTTTAATAAAAATTAGTCCTCATTTTTTGTTAAATTGCCAAGAATTGACCGCAAAAATCGAAAATCACATGCATCCAAAAAAAATTGAATTTAACCTGATATAGAATTGTGTAATATGCATCTGCTTAAGACTAATGGTATTGAAAAAAAGTACGTGCTACAAAGAAAAGCGCAGGTATTCCATTTATATTTGCCTAAAGTTAGATCTTTCGAATGGGAATGCTGCTCTTCACTGGCCTTCATAATTTGCCTTATACAGTACAAGTAACAGTTTCACATTGCCAGACTGCCAATTATGCAGGCAATGCAGTACATCTATACAATGTTTTAGGGATCAGCACTTGCTATGCAGAAACCAAAAATCGAACCACAAAAAGGAGATCTGATGCCATTGTTGCTGAAACACATTTGTATTCTAATCCTATAAGAATATAATGTACATGTATGTGCAGACACTCCTCACTCACCTCCTCAAAGATAAAGGGACAAAAAACTAAATTTCTAAGAGCCAATATTGACTCATCTCCTGTTGTCGTTGGAATGAACCTGTACAGTGCAAATTAGCTGAGCTTGGTGTATATTGCAATATGATGCTGAACCTTTGATCTATTTCCTATCTGTTAATGTTTGGTTGTACTGCAAACCACTAGAGAGTTCCCGTCCTCGTGCCAAAAACACGTAATAGAAATATCACCCAGATGGAAAAGAGTTTGATTTAGTCTATAAACCCAGCAGTTGCTGTCAATCAAGGCCAAAATTCTGCAGGTCAAATAAAAAGGAGGTCGATGTCAGGAAAGAAACAATAAGCAAAAGTACAATCTTACAATATAAATCTTATTGTCCAGCGTGGTAAAGTACATATATTTCAATGAAATATTGATTTGTGAGGCTGGAGAAACAGTCCGCAAGCCATTAAATATACCACATTTGACACAGATTTTCAATGTATATCATTAAGGAACATTCCAGAGAACAGCAGACGCAATTCTCTAAAATGATCTGCATCTTAATGCACCTTCAATTTTGGTATTGCTTAAGCCAAGATCATAATAAGCTTGATAAGGGTACTAGCGGCTGCAATCATAATGTTTCTTACCAGATATCAACTCAGCTTGCAATTGCATGACTCTGGTCAATAAATGTAAATCTATCCCGTTACAGAAGCTTTAGATTTTGCATTTCGAGAAGAACTAGTTTTTCGGAGTTGAGGATTTTCTATAGAGTACACAAGAAGGCTTCCATCTTTAGTCCCAGCCAAGAAACATTCTTCTGGGGTTACTGTCAGACAGGTAATAATCTTTCCAACTCCATTATACCTTTTCACGACATCAAGCGTATTCATAGAGCGTACAGTTATCTGTCCTTGGTCACCTGCACAAACCAGAAACTCACCACATCCACTAAGTTCAACACAGTTAAGGCGGCCATTAGATTCAGAAGTTGCAAGATGTTTTCCATTAATAGAATACAGATGCAGACTGAGATCATCATCAGCATAAAACACTATCCGTCCATGCCGAGAGGCCACAAGCTTGGACAATGCACTGCCAGAAGGATGCCTTAAAGATCTAATGTACCTTCCTTCTCTTAGGGTATGGAAAACACAAGTTCCATCTTTTGAACCACTGATGACTACATCAAGCTCCACACTGACATATAAGCATGTAATTATGTCATCGTGCCCGCATAGAATATGAAAAGGAGTTTCAGCAATGACATTTTCTTTACGAGGTAGCTCACTCTGTGCACTTCGAACCCTCTTTTCTGAGCCTCGAACACGGAGAACTTCCCACACCATGACTGTTGTGTCATAACTTCCAGTTGCAAGGATACTACCATCAGCTGTCACTGCATGTCATAATTAATATTTAATCAGACGACATGCACTTTTATGGATAACTAAAAAATAAACAAGAAGCTACAAAGAATAGAAACAAACACTGTGAAGAGAGAGGGCAATTAGATTGAGCAGGAGATAAAGTAGGATGTGGTTATGTTGCATTACTAAGTACTTGTTTTAACTTCTGGATTGCATATCAGCACCTATCCTTATTAGAAAAACAGGCAGCACTGTCAAATTCATGAACAGAGAGAATCAAAGAGTTCTGCTTCAATCTCCATATACTGCAACGGAGATTGTGAGATTGGGGTGTGTGTGCGCGTGTGGCCAAGCAAACATCCACATCTAATGAAGGTGCATTCAATTTGTTGTGCATTTTCTCTCATATTTGGAGGTTGTGTCAGATAATCATGTGCATGAATGTGCAACAAAAGTGCAATAAGAGGAAAATGAGTAAATGAAGTAGCAGCAACCTAATTACACACATTATGTCTGAAGAGTGAAATGCATAATCAAAGTGCTACAACAACAAAATTCAGAATCATATACTAATAGAACACACCCTCAAGGACAATTGGTTTTTCTACCCAAGAGAAAACTTTGGCTTAAATCATATGGAAGGTTCAAGAATCCTCTACCATTTAGATGGCCACTGAGTGGAGGATGAAGAGGGACAGACATAATGGTTCTGTTCCTATAGCAGTACCCAGAATATGAATTCAGTTCTATTTCTGTACTTAGCTTTGGCTTCTCTACAACTAGCATGTGTGCTCTTTAAACAACATCCAAGATCTGTACTTTCCCAGAATTATGCGGACAAATAATTCTCACAGTTACAGTCTTTTCCCATACTTAAAGTCAAATCACTCTTTTAATAAAAGAAGAGGGCATCTTCAACTATGAAGGCAATAGTTGGTACCAAACAAAGAATATTTGGGAACTAAAGAAGTCCTAACGAATTTCTTTAGCTGGAAGATTCTAAGACTTCCTATTATGATATTACCTGCCACACAGCTGACCACATCTTTATGTTGCCGAATGCTCTGCACCATTCTACCATCATTCAAGGAAATGATCTGGAAGCTGTTTTCCCAGTTACCACATGAGACCAAAAAGTTTTCAGTAGGTGTTTGCATCATTGCAGAGTATTGCGCTCCAAGTTCAATATTTTCAGCTAAAGGACTACCAATTCTTCGAGCAGAAAGAACATCAGAACCAACTCCAAAAAATGGTTCCTGCAATTGACAAGTACTCAATACAAACATCCTAAAACATTTCTATGAGAAGCATAAAAGACAAAACCAACCTGGATGCCAGAGAAAGTAAAATTGCCACCAGACTGCAATTGAGTGGTCAACCACAACTTAACTGAAAGGGTGAGTCCTTGATTTACTAGAACAATATTTGAATCCAATAGGCCAACATATAATACAGCTGATGGTGAATGGCCTGTGCTAGAAACAATAGATGTCAAATTAATAGAATCGGGCGCAAAATACAAAGGATGAGCAATTGGAATTGGCGGCCCTCTTCTTGGGTGTTTTTTACGGAAAATCTGGATTGGAGTCTGGCCAAAATTCGCTATTTGGTCTTCAATTGCTGATCTCTGCAACTCATCCTCCATGCTATCTAAATCAACAGCGCCTTCATACGTCAAATAGTAAAAGACATTGGCGGCCTGTACTTCCATAGCAGTTTCCAAGGAAATTAATGAGCATGATATACAGCATCCAAACAACCAAAGAAAAAGATTAAAAAAAAAAACTGGCAGTACCTCCACTGCTGGTTTTCCCCGCTGCTTGTAACCAAATACCAAATCAATCCAGTGGTGCAGATTTGAACTAACATATTCACTTTCTAGGGCCTCTCGATTTTTATTTATAAATAATTCAGGAGATCCCTGCCACCAATGGGGGGAAAGCAAAAACCAAGTTATTCTAGATGGCAGATAGAAACAGAGATAAATAGCTTTATTTCATTAAGAAGAAAATCGCAGGGAATAAAACCAAAAAGAAGAATGAAAGGAGAATTTCCTTCTTTTTTGATGACAAAGGAAAGAACAAAATAAACTTTTCCCAGTATTCTTAGAGACTGTTTTGTCATTAAATCTGTTGCAAGACCAGGTGTTTTTTCTTGGCTTCTTTATGAAATTGCACTTTGTAAGCTCTGAGGCACATAATATTTTAGTATTATTTAGTATGACTGCAGAATGCTACATATTTAGTTCGTTCCTCCTATTTTACTTGTATTTCCATCATGTTGGTTATATTTGGAGGATATCTTTACTTACATCTAAATTTTAGTCTCCCTGATAAAATTTCTGTTCTTTCTTCTAGATATAAGAGCAGTACATTCATCTTCATTTGATGCAAGTTTTGTACAAATTAACGTGTATGAAGCCAACACTAGTTTCCTCTATAGGTTGATTTCCGTGTCTTATTTTGATCAGCAATTGAATAAATTCCAAATTAATTATTGAATCAAAACCAATGGGCTGAATAAGCGCTGGATAGTCTGAAATTTGAAAGTCAGGGAGAGCTCACATACCTTAGCCCAAGGAGGAAGACAAACATCTCCTATTGGCTCCCCATCTTGCTTGACACCAAGATGATAGCAGTTCGAGTTAACAAGAAATTCTGGCATGTAGAAGAACTCAGGAATCAACTCCTTCACATCACTTGTATTAGAAAGGCAATTTCGGTATGTGCCCTCAATGCTTTGGAAAAGACGATCAGCATGATCAAATTTACCACCCTGATAAAACAATGGTTTAGCCAAAATTTTGGAATAGGAGACTAGAAAACATAAGCATATATAATCAGAAATAAATTAAAACACATGTCAACATTAAAAAAAATCACACTGAATCTAACATAAAGCCAAATGTGCAGGTTATAAACTTGAATACTATATCACCTAATTAAATCAATCCTATACAAGAAATTCAGGGCTATTTGCAAATGACTTTAAGAGCTTCTAATTTCATTGCATGGTAAATGTTGATTCTAATTTCATGGTATACGACTGCTACACATAAAGCAATAGTCACAGTAACGAACAAAAAATTTAGATTGTAAAAATTCAGCCTATGACAGATATTCATGTCCCATGGTGGAGTAGCATGACTTGAGTTTAGTGCAATCATAGAGCACTTATAAAACTGAAAATTAAATTCTGTAAAGCTGTAATTAGACCAACCACACCCCATTTTGGTTAATATCAAATAGCAAAAACAGTGTGTTCATAAAACGAGTGTACATGAAATGAGATCGTGCATTGGGTATGTGGATGTCCAAGAATGAATGAGAAAAGTGAATGGAAGCCATCACTTAGAGGATTCCAAAGGATTTAATTATTGGTTTCTTTTAATGTAGATAAAATTATATTAACGACAATAGCACTTCGGAAAGAAAACAAAAACCTTGTAATACAGTTGAACTTGAAAAATTTTCTACTTCTTGATATCATAAAAATTTGGTGTTGCTCTCACATATGAATAATGTTACCCATGCATGTGTAGTATCACATCTTGTTTATGACTACTGACCAGACACCATATGCACCATATGATTATATTATTAAGGTTGCATGTCAATGTCCGTACCTGCAAATTACGATGAAGTGACGTGAATGGCTCTAATCTGAGAAGATAGTACAGCACAATCCCCATGCTTGAGTAATGAGACCCATAGTAGAAACTGCACTAAGAAATGCAAGTACAGTTGTGAATCAGAATAACAAACTTTAGAGTGAAAAGAATGCTGGATTCCCTGAAACTGCGATAAAAGGTTACCTGGGTATATCAGGATCAGAAAAGTTGCGGTATCGATCTTCGAACACCTATACAGGTGAAGCAAATTCTAAGATATGTGTCAAAAGCTAATAAGATAAATCGAAGTTCACTTATATTAGCATTAAGCAAATTAATGATGGAGAACAAACCTCAAACCGTTTTAAATTCAGTGCCCCAACAGGTTTAGTAAGATCCCGAAATGTTGAAGACTTGTTAAAATCAAGAAGTTCAGAGGAATAATCAGCTAAAACCCAAGGAAAGATAGGATATTGAGTTAAATCATTATAAGATCTCCCTGCAAGCGTGTTGAGAATCATTAGATATTCAAAGTTTGTTATTTCCCTTCTCCTCCAGCTTTCTCTGGCAATTTCTGCCATCTCCAGGGCTACACGTCTATCAACAAACGTAATGGTTCCACTCTTGTCCTTAGTACTTCCTTTTGGAAACAAGAATTCATTTCTAGTCGCAACTATTAGAGTGCCAAATTCTTTTGCATCCTTCAGTGATGAAAAATTCAAAAAGACTGGTGCAACTGAACCACTAAAGAAAATCTCTATAGCAGTGTACCGAAGCAGATAACGAGTCCAATGGACAGATTTTATCTATAATAAACAAAATACACAACACAAATAAAATTTAAGTAAAAGATAAAGAAAAGAAAAAGGCACACTAAACTGATTAGATTTCTTACCTTGCCAATACTCCATCTTCTATGGCGCTTAACATGCTTCAACTGTTTTTGATGCGCATTTTCATTGACTATCTCCAAATTATTAACAGAAATCCCCTTCAGAGCACTAAAATCAACAGGTACAGGCCATTTAACAGACTTGCTTTGCTGTTCAAGCTTGGTCACATCAGGATTGCCTGAAGCATCAAAGTTCTTAAAAACACATGATCCTCCAGTACCTTCAACCAAAAACTCCCCAAAGAAGTGCAAGAAATTTTTCATGACTGCCAATTTTCCGGCCAATTTTCTCTTTGGTGTCACAAGTACACATGGAACTGACATAAGAACCTGAAACAACAGTGCACACATCACCAATGCAGCAATACCATCTTAAATGTTCTTAAACTAAAGTCTAAACGTACCTCACTAGGTTCTGTCTCCTGTGAGGAGGAAGAAGGCTCTTGGTTGTCCTGTACAACATCCTTCTGATCACTGCTTCCTTTAGCTATGTCTGAGCATTGACTCTCGGAGAGATCCTCAGACATGGATGCATTTTGGATGCTAGGTTCAGTATCATTTTCTCCAGTTTCTGAACTCCCCTCATCAGTTATCCTGCGCACTCCTTTCAGCAGAAACCTCTTCATTTTCTCAGGAATATGGCCCACAAAACCAATTTTGTTTTCATTAACAGGAGACGTGTCCTCATTGTTAGAGACCGTGCAAGGAGGAAGACATAGCTTATCATCAAAATGATAATTCCGTCTTAACTTCGGTCTGCGCCGCCATGCATCTTCTGTCTTGTCAAGTTTCCAATGTGTTACTACACTATTTGGGAAAGGATTAGCTGACCAAGGACCTCTCTCATCAATCAAAGTGCGGAACATGTGGATCCAATTTTCCTATAAAAAGATGAGTGAATTACTTATGTGCATGTAAAATAAAATATAAAAAATCAGCATATTTTAATCATGAGTGAAATTCTATGATGCTGAAAAGACTTACAGCAACATTTTGCTGCTCCACCTCATGAACAAACTGGAATACAGCTCTTCTGTTGTCATCTGATGCAAGGACTGCGTTCAAGCTACTATGTATCTCATCTTCAAATTCTTTCTTATTAGCGATCTCTACAGAGTTATTCTCATCCATCCTAGCACGAAGTTCCAGCAATTGCTTGGAACGATCAGATATTGATGTCTTCAAATATTTTAGCTCCTCAGAGACCTGAAAATAAAAAAAAAATGAACATGTGGTAAAACAGTGTATGGGGAAGCTAAAAAGGCAAAGCATGCGTATCAAGTTCCAAAGAAACATCACCATCCACCCATTGGATCTATGAAAAAGAGGATAAATCTTTCATGGAAAAAGAGTCTGTAGCAATTGCCAATCACATTGTTCTTAATATTTTGTTCATGTATTGTTTTTCTCAAGGTAGATTTTGCATGAAAGGAGCGCATAAAAATGTATGATGATGTAAGTATGGTGAATCTTCAATGGCATAGTAGTTGGTAGTATAATTACTCAAGACAGATCCTTTACTTTTGTTCAATGAGTAAAATGTTTCTCTATTTTTGTTCTTGTTTCTAATTGAACTCTCTAAAGTTTTATCATAAGATGGGAGTGTTTGACAATGTATACATATGACAAGAGGTGGAAAGTTTTAATGGATAACTGAGATGGGTGTTCTACACAATCACAAATCCCCTGCTAACTTGATGAAGAATCCTACAAGACCATAATGAATGCCAGTTAAAGACCAATATCCACAAAATGAGAATGAATGTTAAAATGTGTTGTACAAAATTAGGAATTTTATCTAATATGAGCAATTAGTATGTAAATCTTCAAAGGAGATTAAGCATAGAAGACATAGAGTGTCTATAAGGACCTCTAGGTTGAAGTTACTTCGACAATCCATGCAATTATGAAGTACACCTCAGCTAAACTATATGCAAATTTCAATTCAACTTAGAGCTGCCTATTGAAACTAACATTTCCTAAATTCACTACAACTCTAACACACAACTTCTATGTTTGAGAAGAAAGCATACTAATGAAAGCAACTGCTGGCCTCATGAAACCTGCATGGTCACATAAAACTCAATGGACCAAAACAAGCAAACGAAACAAAAAAAGTCAATTGAAAATTTAATCAAATCTAGCATTTAGCACAGTGCAAAGAAGTGACCCAGCAACAATTGAAATTGAAACACACCGCTAATAGGACCCGATCCTTTTGAATAAGATTCTGAATGTAGCCTGTATCCTTTGAGTTAGTCCCTGAATCAAAGTAGTCATCTCTACCCACAATTGAAGTAGCAAGCATAGCTTTCCCGCAGTTGACAGTTTCTCGAATCAAGTGTGATATAACATGAAAACGAGCACCATCATCTAGCCTTCCATATTGGGACCTTATAAAAAGTAAAACCCTGTGCAGGATGACAACTCAAAATGACAACCGGATGATGAACACTTAAAGAGAAAATCTGTATCTAAACACCATAGTAAACAGATCCAGATGTTGGACATCTAAATGGTTAGAAAATACAAGAAAAAAACACAGTTAGGGTGAAAGAAATGGTACCAGAGGAAAAACTGCAATCTGCTCTTACTTTGTTCATCATCAACAGCCAGAAGAGAAGGCAAAAGTGAAATGACCTGTTGCACACACCGTGATGCTCGTTCTAGAGAAGATTTGCAGAGATATAAAAATGCAAGTCGGAAAACAATTCTTGGGAACCTCTCCCCTCTTAGAAGCATGGCTTTATCAATAGTTTTATTTGGTTTTCCGCCCAAGGCATTTCCTATCCCTCCTGACACAACAACTGCAGCCATTTCTGCAGCAGGAATGTTCAATGACTCAACTAGGCCACGTGCTCGTTGACCAAATGAGGGTCCCACAGTTGATGACAACTTCGGTAACATCCTGCTTGGCCCCTTACCATTCATCTCACTAATGATAATCCACAAATTGTCATACAAACTCCACCAATTATCATCAACTATATCAACTCCATGTGTGATTGGATGCTTGCACGCCCATGGATTTCTAGCCATCAAAATGTCAAGCAATACACAAGATAATGTGAAAACAAGAAGCGGATATCAAAGGGTGCTTCGTTTAGTTGCATGTACAAAGCAAATGTATGCATGCACAGGAAAGCAATGAAGACATCACATAAGATGCATTAATGTGCACACATATAGCACCAAGAGCAGTGTCATTTTGGGTAATAAATGAAAAACAAAAAACTTAACAGCAGTACCTAGATGCTTGGTTATCAAATTCTCCTTGCAAGATCTCATGTAGTGCAGAGTCATAATCCTTTCGAATATCAAATTCTATAGAATCAGGAGACGAATCCGAGCCATTTGCCGGAAACTGCAACAAAAGAGAACAGTTAGCTTTACATGGTCCTCCATATCTAAAACCAATTTAAATTGGGAGAATGTGAAAAGCTATGCCATTGCTACCAAAGTATACAGCTTTATGCATGACCTGAGCACAAAACTGCAAGTAACATAGAAGTAAATTAATGCATGGTACCACAGGTTTTGATGTGCTTTGTAATAGAAACAAAGCCAAGTTCTTTTTATAAGAAAACAAAAGCGGTCTTTGCCGCTCTTGTGAAGGAATGCTGGGACAGGAATACTCTCAAGGGCTTTGCTTTAATAAAGACGCTAAAAAGTTAAAAACGTTTTCAAGGATGCTAAAAAAAAAAAAAAAAACTCTTCCTCATTGGCTGCAACCTCCATGTAAAATGAAAATAAGTTTATTATCCATATTTTAAACTGGGCTGAGTGTCAATTGAGAAACACTAAGTTGATTATCCCCTTCAGAAGGATGTAGATGAGAATCCGTTGGCTAAGAAACTACGCACAAATGCTTTATGTTCGATCACAAATCTAAACAGAAGTTGGCGCTAAGTTCAGGTAGAAGTGGGGGTGTAATCGAGCCGAGTCGAGTCGACACAGTGCCAGGCTCGAGCTCGACTCGATTTGAAAACTTAAAGCTCGAAACTCGACTCGAACTCGATCGAGCTTCATTTTCAAAACTCGAGCTCAGCTCGACTCGACTCGAGTAATTATTTAAAATTTTAAAAATATATATTTTTAAATATTCAAACTCAACTCGGTTCGATAAGATATTTTGTAATTATATTAAAATAAAAGGATAAAAAGGTAAATATACATAAGCTCGATTAAGCTCGCGAGCCTATCGAGTCAAGTATTAAGGAGCTCGACTCGACAGCCTATTCGAGTAGCTCGAGCTCGACTCGATAATAATCGAGTCGATTTCGAATTTTTTTCGAGTCGATCCCGAGTAGCTCGCGAGTAGGCTTGACTCGATTACACCCCTAGGTAGAAGTGTGTTTTGGCTTCAATTATAAAAATCTGACAGTAAGTTGGTTATCGGACAAACTATCCTCAAAAAGGTGGAGGCTTAGCCATACCCAGAGGTAAATTCTCGAATATACTAATGTGCCTTACATCTATCCTTTCTGTTATTAAATGATATCCAGCAGAATATTCAGCAAAGCAATACTGAATAGGAATTAAAGCACAGCAATACGATACAACAATGGGTCTTGGAGCAGTATGGCCTTTATCCATCTAATAAGCAACTTTGGACAAGTGGCTTATGAAGTTCCTTCAATATTAATTTCCTAAACCTAATCTTCCTTGTTTACCTCATCTATATAAGATGCTAAATGGCAAGCATACCAGAATTTTATGGTCAACCTCAGAGACAAGCATCTCATCAGCCATTCGAAGAAGATACAAAGTGTTGTCCCGACATGGTTGTGCAGAAAAAATATTTTCATCATAAGAATAATCTACCAGCCTCTGAACCACATCCCCAAATATATCACGAAGCAAGTATCGAGATGAAACGCCACCCTGTGAGAACAAAGGAAAAAAACAACCTTCTTTAGCTTACTAATTTAATTTACAATAGGCACAAAATTTACAACAGATATTATTTAGGGTTGTGTTTAGAATTGCAACATACATTCTCACAGTGCAGAAGTAGGAAATTTGCAGTTTCTTCCAACTGCTGCCAGCCACCTTTTACAGAATACATATAGTGACAAAGAACAACACAAAATAAACTCCTCACCAAATTCTGCTCAAGCAACTCAGTGTCATTGTGGTTCTGAGGCTCAATTTTGTATTCTTTCAACACTTCAAGCTCTAAAGAAGCTGCTAACCAGGCATTCCATCCATATTCCTATAGCTTCATCTAGTTAGAGATATTTTAGCAAAACAAAAAAAAGCATCTTAACTGTTCCAGAGTGTCATACCATTAGAGATTCAATATTTGAAGAATTTGAATCAAGTAGATCAAGCAAATCTCTGATAATTTTCGTTCTTGAAGATACATCCTCACAGGTAGACAAGAACCTGAAAATGAGAACCAAGACCTGAGGAAGAAAGAAATGAGAGCTATTTCCTTTGTTCTTTGGCTTTTCAACCTGGCTATTTTTCTGTAAGACCTGCATGCGTCAATGTCAGGAAAATATCAGATATGAACTTATGGAATAGTACTAACAAGCCAAAGCAGATCTATAGGAGCTAAATTAGTGAACAAAAGCAAACCTATTCTTAAATTGTTAATCACCTGTTTGGGACTAGCACCACCAAGGAGAACATCAAACAAGCCAGCACACAAATTATCTGTCAACAGAAATCTAAATAGCCTGTCAGAGATAACTGAAAAGATTGGCTGCATCCTTGAGCTGTTCTTCTTCTGGCTTTCTGAAAGAGATCTTG
>CATIWO010390982.1:0-15534 GCA_949673435.1 Macaranga tanarius
TAATTAATAAAAAAAAATATTTTTAGTTATAAAATAAAAAATAGAATATGTATGGTAATTTTCTTATAAATAAATAAAATGGTTAAAGTTGGATTTGAAATTCTAAGTGTTCATATGTTATTTCAAATCCTAATATTTTAGGCTTTTAAAATTTTTGGGATTTGAATGAAATCCAAATCCATATGATTATAATGGCTCCAAACAAGGAATTTGGTCCAAATTCAAATCCATGGACCAAATCCTTGCAATCCAAACGTAGCATAAGTTCAATCATATTGTAACTGAGCCGATTAAAGTATCCGCTAATGCTTTTTAGTTTCCAACTGATTTTTAGTAGTTTTGACTTCATCAAAATAGTAGTACCGAGTATGTAATAAGGTTGCTCATAACTTAGCTCAATGGGCTCTTATTTTGGAAATTATTTTATTTTAAAAAATTAATAAAAAATGAATGAATTTAAATTATATTATAAGTTTAGAGATCAATTAAAATTTTTAATTTTTCAAATTAATTAATTTAACAATAAATTAAATAGTATAAATTCAGTAATTTAACATAATAAAACTTTAAAAATGTTTAAGTTAATTATTGAAAACATAACTAACTAAATCTAATAGTATAATACGCTTTATAGTTGAGAAATGAAACACTAGAAAGGAATATTGGAGGAGTAATGACATTAAATTTCACCACACGTTAAGGTTGACTTTATATTCTTCTCTTTTCATACTGACATACTAACTTTATTTTTCATTAAAAAAATTATTTTGAATAAATTTTTCTTCAATAATTATATAATGAAAATAATATTTTCAATAGAAGAAACCAATATCATCAAAGATTTTTTTGATGATATATACTCGTTTAGCATAAAGAAATTAAATAAAAAAAATTAAACTAATAATTTATGATTTCAATTAGAAGCGAGTGAGTATATGGATACCAATATGAATATGTTGATATTCAAAACAGTTATTAGGATTTAGATTACATAGCTAAAATTAGATCGTATTGAGTCATTTCAGCTTAATTCTTTGTATCTTTTCTTTTGCCTTTTTGTTTCTTTGGTTTTAACTAAAATGTATACACCAACAAATTTAGAAATAAGCACAAAAGTTGCTTCATCACAGAATATAAAAAGCAATGATAGTACTAATTATATATCTTGCAGTGATCAATTGCTGCACTCAGTATAAAATGGTCCTAAAAATCAAGTCTGTAAATGGAAACTGATTTCAATCCAAATGCAACACTGCAACACATATGACCTGAAAGCAACTTTGATTTTCACTCCTGTTTGAAGTTAAAACAGAAGCTAAATGGTACAATTCAGCTGCCACAATAGAACAATTTCTTTTTTGGTGAAATTAGGAAAGAAAAAAAGGCATTACAGATGCGCTCTCTGTGAGCTCTATTTCATACTCATTCCCTCAGCAAGCACATATGTTGAGATACATATACTTAAGTAAAATTTTTATGCAATACTTGCAAAGACCTCGTTCTTACTACTCATACATTGCTCAATTTTAGTGATCAATTGGGACTGTATCAGGGGTGTTGCCCCCACTAGAATTCTGCTTCCTTTCAGCCTGAAGAGATCGGCACAATGATTCCAATTTTTTTTTCTGATTTTTTGTTTTCTCCAGTTGCTTTTTCAATTTTTCACGCTGCACAACATAAGAATACAAGGGTCTTAATTTTAGTGTAATAAAAGATGCATGTCAATGGAAGTTGCATAATGCTGCCTGGAATGCCTTCTGCTGTAGGATAAGTCATTCACCACAGTTATGGAGCTTGCATATTGGCAGTAGCATAGATGAGCATATATGCATGAAATGAATGCGGGCATGTATATGTGGTTCGTGCGTTGTTCACACAGAACTTGGCTTTAAAACTAATTACGCTGGAAGGAAAAAAAAACAAAAAAAGACCAGCAAATGTATACATGGTGTGACCAAATGCATGTTCAACTCAACAGCCACAATGTATTGAAAAAAAAACGGACGCATTTCATAGAAGTCAATTCTAATGATGAAAAGTCACGTACCCATCTCCTTAAGTTGAAGTGGAATTGCATGATTTAAAGGCTTATATAAGGTAAAACATGCTGGGCCATTAAAAAATTTGTATAAGTTGTACCATGACACAAAAGGCATTGGGTTGCTTGACAGTTTGGATTATATAGTAGATTTTTTTGCCTTCCCCCACTATAAAAGATAAAATTTCTATCAGCCCAAACCTAGATTTTTAACCAAAATTTCACCTCTTAACTACATTAGCTTAGCTCAGGTGGCCAAAAAATTCTTTATACATTGAGAACAAGTGAGTAACTTAAAATAGTATATGTTGTAGATCCTCACCTCCTCAACGAGTTCTATAAGAGTAACATCAGATTTCTCTGTCTTGCTCTTCAAGAACACATTTTCCTTCTTGAGTTCCTTGATTGATTTTTCCATCTAGGATTTACATACAAAGTAAAGGAATTGACAGGTTTCACAGGAAAGTCATGGATATTTATGAAGACTATATTTAGCATACCTTATCAATCTCTTGCTTAAATGTTTCAAAAACCTCATTGCTCTTCAGTAATGCATCCTGCAAAATCAAATTAGCACTTTAGATATATAAACTTTATGTTCATATAGAACTAAAAATACATAGCAAAAGCTTTTAGATTCAGATTAAAGTACAATAACAAATGAATGCCATAGGTCTCTGCTTTAACAAATAAGATAACCAGATTATAAAGAAAATCAACCACTTTCTTAGGAAGAAGCTGATGACAATCTTGACTAACAAATTAGAATGAATTTACTTTGAGAACCAAAATATGCATTTTCATGAAATGACAATTCTTGATGTCAAGTATGTAAAAATTAAATTTTAACTCTTGTATTAGTAAAAGCCATGGTTAGCTTCAACATAACTATGTGGGGAATGAATGTGTGCCATCAGAAGAAGTTAACCTGGAATTGTTGGAATTTTTCTCCATCAGCTGTTAATTGCGAGCGCAAATTCTTTTCTGTTGCTAATAACTGTGACACCTGTTCAGCATATACTTTCATCTGAGACTGCTCCTGGGCCAATTTTTCTTCATGTTGCTTGATCTTCAAATCAGCAATCTGAAGTTCCAGCGTCTTCTCCTTTAACTGTGCATTCAAAGTCCAAAACACAAGGTGAATCAGATCTTAAATCACAGAAACCAAACCAATAAATCTTGCCTCAAATTAAAACGAATGATTAACTATTTACCTTCTGTGCATATTGCTGTTCAGAAACAGCATACTGATCAGCTAGTTGCTTCAGCTTAGTTCTTAACCTAAGCAAGATGAGTGATGTGTGTTATTAAGAAAGTGAAGATAATTATATATTTTTATAGACATGCATCATGCTCAGCAAAAGGCGCATGGGTTGACTCTACTTCTTTCTGAGTTAGCAGATGAGAAGGAAAGACTACCACACCTACTAGCACTGGAGTCTTCTATAATTTGTCAAAATTCAGAAAGTAGATTTATAGATATCTGTAGAACATGCTTAAAGCAACGAGTAAAATATTTCCAGATAAATGCAAGAATTAAGAGTGCGGAACATAAATTTGTAAACGTGGAGAATCAGATAAATTGACTTCCATTTACGTAACAATAGAGTAGCCAAATGATGGACCGAAGGCAGATCCAGTGACAAACTAAATATAACAGACAGGAGAGAAATAAACTCCAGTTCTGCATCTCAGTCCACTGTCTACATATAGTATCATTTGAAAATAAATACTGCTTGAAATTTGTTGATCATGTATTCACTAAAAATAAGATCAATGAAAATGTCATCTTTAAAGATATTTTTCAACCTCACTACCCTGATAGTCCTGCAAAAATAAATGGATATGGATATTTTGGGAATTGGAGCTTAGGACAACTAGAACGGACCAAGGCAGAGAGAGACAGTGCAGGTGTTTGTAAAATTTAAAAAGTCATGTATTTCTGGGAAACAAACCACAAGCCAACGCAGCCCATATGAAAATTTAAGTAAAACTAAAATACCAGCACAAATTGAAAACGGGCCAAAATCTTCAGGAGCAAATAAACAGACAAATTCCAATCTATTAGCTCTATATCAAGTGCTAAAGCAAGAAAGAATATCCAATGAAAATAGTTTATTTTGTTTCTGACAGGAACTATCCTTTTGGAATTTTTTCTTTCCAGCGAATTAGTTGTTTCAGAACATAGGAACAGAAAATATTTTTAGGACCACACGCCTCTCATGATTCCCATTTACGATTATAAATTCCAGTCAGAATCTTAGGGATTGTAAAGGCATGAAATTCCATTCTATTTCCAGTACCAGACATCATGCATGCTGTATATCATATAAACTGTCACTACATATTGATGCATCATAATCAAGAAAGGAGGAACACAAAAATAAAACATTTTCCATTAATTTCTTTTATCTTACATTTCATTTTCCTTCAACTGAGAGAAACATTCCTCCTTCTGTTCGTCTAGCCTGACGCTCACGTCCTACAATAGATATATTACCTTACTCAATTGCATATCATAGGTTGTCCTCATAGGAGCAAGGAAAATGCATGATAACAAGCATAGACACCCCATTAAAAAAAAATAGAAGAAAAAGAAAGTTAATCAAACCTTGATTGCATCTTGGAACTTAGTAGACAAATCCAGCCTCAAATTTTGCCCCTCTGTTGATACCCTTTTGCATTCTTCCTGTCAAATTATCAGAGCCTATCAATGCATCATTAATTAAAAAAAGGATGAATTACTGCATGATAGAAGTGGCTGTACTTTAAATAGAGAAAAACAAATCAGAAGAAAGAAGAAATCAGTTAGCTGGGCAGCAAAGAAGAAGAAATCAGAGAGAAAGTCATAGATTTTAAGAAATTCATTTGCATGGCCAAAACACCAACCATGCTCAAACCAATTATCAAGAACTCATCAAGACATCAGTATCTGAATTCCGAAACTAGTATCAATTTGGTAATAGACACACTTTGAATAGAGAAGTATACCATTAACATTTTATTTTGGCGTTGCAACTCTCTGCACAGAGACTCAAGTTTATCACGAACGGCAATTGCTGGAGGAAAAAAAAAACACATAGAGAAAAAGGCTATCAGAGAGAAAAATTCATTTAACTTCAGAATTTCATATTGTACATGCTTATGAGTAATCACTTACAAACAAATATAGATAACACATATTTTTGTATTTAAATGTAATTGTTATTCAACAATCCCTTAAAATCTAAAAAATACCAAATATTACATTAGAACAATGACTTCTGTGGTATAGATAGCCATCCAAGCCAATGAAATTTCAACACCCAAAAATATAAACTTATCCCTTTTCAAGGCTAAATTTAGAAGCATATTATAAGTACTTCACTGAATATTTAGCAAATTCTGTGGTGGGCCCATGTGACAGTGAAGTGACAGTAAAGGCAAATAATCTTTTTACTCTAACCTCTTCACTTGCCCCCATATCAAAAGATCTTGAAAATGCACAGAAATTAGAAAACATGAGGGAAAAGGCTCATATAGTATGAACTTTACGCATGAATAAAAGCCAACAAGTGTGCAAGTTATAGGTTAACTTACCAGCATCTCTTTCAGCAAGAACTTGTTGATACTTCAGAGTGAACTCTAGAAATTCTTTTTCTGATTTAAAAGACCGTTTTGCATTCTTACGTTTGGCTTCAGGAGCTTCCTGAAACAATAGAATAGTATCTAATGAACCACAAAAACACTTCTGGATTTGGGTTTGACACCCAAACCCGAAGGTGCCAAATGAATGCATTATCCGTTAGTTGCTCTGACTCTATTGAATTATGACGCCTTCTACTAGTATACTACCATGGAAGACTAAGCTCTATTTCAGAGATTGGACTCTCTTACTGTGATTAGCCCCTACTAGTAAGAAGCTGTTCCCGAGCCACGTTCCCTGGATCTACGTGTTCCTAGTAGGGCCTAAATTGATGAATTCAGAATGTCCAGATGGAACGAGGGAAATCAGCAACGAAGAAAACAAAGATTGAAATAACTAAAAAACCTCATAGGGAAGTATAAGTGACAGTGTCAGTGTCAAACCAAATCACTTTACATGATCTCCCAAATGACAGTAATTCTGCACCCATAATGTTTTAATTGTTATCCACCATTCCACCTAGCTGCTACGACATCACCACCCTAGACTAGAATCATTCCAAACATACATATGTACTAAAAAAGAAAGGATTTAGCTAGTTAGTTTACTTAACTGCTTTTCCTTGCTCTACTATTCCACTATAGCAACATCATAACTTGCACCATTCACACAGGCTTAAACATGTTCATTTTTCCAAATATAATTAAACTACCTACACATATGTGCATGTCACATTCATAAAAATAATACAGCGCGTATTACCAAATAAAAAAAATTAAAGAAAAGTTATTGCCAAGGTAAATAGCATTAACTAGCAACTCTACAAGATCTGAAAGCCAACCATTTGTATAGAAACTTAAGGAGATAAATCATAAGAGAAACTAGTATTCTGGATGCTTAATTATTTTCATGGTCCCTATTCAAAGTTCACTAGAACGTAATTTAATGACAAAAATATGATGATGCTATATGCTATCAAGTAGTATATGAGCAGGATGCCATTGCAAAAACATATCCTGGCAGAAGATTTAAAAAAAAAAAATTGATCCAAAAAGCTACAAAGATAAGGGAGGACAAACTATTTGAGTCTAAGAAGAAATTGTAAACATAATAACCCTAACCAGTTTTCTGCCTCTCTGTGACTCCATGCTTTCCGATGAAGACGTTTCCTTTGCATCTGTAGCATGTGTTCCTGAACCTCCTTGAATTGCTGCAAAGACCAAGAATCCAACAAATAAAAACTCGAACTAAAGATTACAAAGAGAAAAATCCATTGGAAGAGGAGATCATTACATCTCTTTAAACTTTGACAATTCTCTGGAACTTGTTCGTTTACCTCGCTGCATCCAGGTACCTCAATCGCAGTCTCAGAAACTATATTAGCTGAATCAGGTATGGTTGTTGTACCTTCCGCATGCTCCGCATGAGCATTATCAACTGATTGAAGTGAGGAATCATATCCATCTGTTTCAGTCAATTGAGTAGGAAACATTCTTGTACTTTCCATCTTGTCATTGTTCTCCTGACCTGTGTGTGATTCAATTACTGATAAATCTGACAGTCTTCCATTTGGATGATCAGAGATACTATGCTTGTTGCGATCACTCAAGGGCTTCTCTTGCTCAAAATTAGGGGTTGAAGGAGCCAGAGGTTCACTGGAGCCATCAACAAACCCATCTGGTAATGAATCCACTTCAGGTAGCTGATTTGCATCTACATTGTCCATTTTACCTGAAGTTTAAGCATGGATAATATGAATATCAAGATCCACTACCCATTCCTTTTTTGGTGATTGTATAGAGATTGCAAGCAAGAATGAAACAAGTATAACTAATACCATGTTCAGTTAAATTAACCAAGAGAAAGAGAATGAAAGATAAGACAACAAGGCAACAGAAAACACATTCATCCCTACATCTGCACTAAAAAGAAAGTCTTCAAAAGCTATATATTAAGGTACAAGAAAATCCAATCAAACACAAAATCAAGACATCACCAAACAAAAGAATCCAACTTCTAAAAAGGGAGACAAAATAAACTAAAAAATCCGTTAGTAATGGAAAATAATGAATAAAATTCGATTCTTTTTCCATTTTTAATATGCAAAGCTTGCTTTCTGGCAAAAGATATTAACCTTTTGATTAACTTTTATGACAATATTGTTCTAAGTCAGCAAAGATGCAACACCATCATTTTCTACAAAAACCATCAATGGAAAATGAGGAAAAACACAAGCACCCAATAACCCAAAAAATAAAATATAACCCAGTTTGCAACTGAAGCTTGACTTTTAACATTTAACTTAAAAGTTTCAATCTTTACTATTCTTTTCATTGCCTCACACAAAAAGGGAAAATGGATGAAAACGTCAGCTAAACCTCACTAATCAAAAATCTAAAGGGTACCCAATTCTGTTTCCTTTCTGCACATTCTCAGCAAACCAAATGGAAACAGACATGCATATACAGTCATTTATTGTGCAACAATACGAAATTTGAAAAGCACAGAGATTTATTTACAAGTGCATAAAACAAAATATTATATATATATATATGGATCAAGAAATTACCACGTAAGAAACCAATCTAATTGTGCAATTTGAGAGAAGGGAAACCCAGATGTATAAAAGAGTTGATGAATTGAACTTTAAACTGAAACTGAAAGTAAAAGATTAGAGAAGTGAAAGTGGAGAGCCACTCGCAGTTCAAAATGGTTTTTGTTGGGCTGCTGCTGCCTTTCCTTTCGGCTGAAAGGGTTTAAAAAAAAAAAGTAGAACTAAAATTGCTGTTAGGTGAGTTTTTCACCACAGTAAAACCTTTACCTTACCCAAGGTTAAAATAATACGATTTTACACCCACCTATGTCATGGTGTATTTAATTTACATTTGTAAATTTGAAATTGGTGTGTATGTGCCGAATTATAATATTGAGATAGTTTGGTGTAATCTATTTAAATTTTGATGACAAATCTCTAAAAAAAACTTACATATGCATTTTTAATTTTATTATTAATAAAAAAAATTTTTAAAATAAGTTTATAATTTTTAAAAATATCTAAATAGTTATATTGATAATAAATTATATATAAAATATTTTTATTATTAAAAGGTAATATTATATTAAAATTTTATTATAAAATAATAATGATGATAGTTGATAGGTTGTTATAATATTAAAAAATAAAATCACATATCTTTAAATGTTGAGAAAAAAATATGTCTTCAAGTGAGGATATTGTTTTATAATTATCCTTTTTTAAACTCTATATCAAATTTTATTAACAGCAAATAATTAAATAAAGAAGGAAAAAAATAATGGTTTAGTGAGATCAGAGATGAACGGTTTATGAAAACTATAAAATTTATGGCTGAAAAACACTAAACATTTAGGGGTCGTTTGGTTCATACTCCAAAATCGGAGTTGGAATCGGAATCGAAATGTAGACTAATCGGAAAAGGAATAGAAAATTTAATAAAGTGTTTGGTTTACTAAAAAATCGGAATCGGAATCGAAATCAAAATTATCTATATATATAATATTTTGCCAATTATTTTTTATAGTAATTATTTTTATTAATGTATATATTTTATATTATAAATTTTAATAATATATGACATTTTTTAATATTTGACCAGTTTATAATTGGTTTGACTTTATTCTCATAGAAATGAGAATTCATTCCTTATAAATGTAGGGGGAACGGTGATTCCCATTGATGGGGGAATCTCATTCCTATTCCTATATAAATGTTAGCTAAACATCTATTCCGATTTCCACCCTTAATTTTTATAAAATAAACGGACCTTTAGTTATTTTTAAAAGAAAAAACACTTAGTTATTTAACATCTGGATATCAAACATAAATAATAAAACTTCTCATTTATTATTTGTTGAGCATTTTAATTATTTATATATATTATACGAGGGTGTTAAAAAAAATTCTTTTTATCAACAATTATTGAATATTCAACCGTGTTATTTTTTATTGAGATAATGTCTTGAATTCGAGTTATAGTGCATGCATGCAATTGCGTTAAATTAGTTATTGAAAAAATTTTATCGTTTTTTATTATCTTGTAATTAGATTAATTAAAATTAGTTGTTGGGGGACTTTTATTGTTTTTATAGTCATATCTAAATTCAATTCAACTAATTTTAATTCGATAGACTTAGTTATTCAGATATTTTTACCATCTATATAATCCTAAGTTAGTTGTTACTTGGATATTCATATGTAATTCATTTAAATATTGAAAATATATCTGCATATTCAAATGTAATTTTATTAAAATATTGAAATATATTAAATTTTTTTTTTGTCATTTGTTTTTAATCAAGAATATGGAAGTTAATGATCGAACTCTTAACCTATTAATGAATATCTTAACCTATGAATGTTTTGAAGGAGTCTAGAGTTCAATCAATATATTAAGAAAAAAAACAAACTTTAATTTAAAAAATCATTTAATGGATATGTTAAAAAAATCTAACTAAATATAATTTGACGGTCTTTTTGGAACTTTCAATACAATTAGATCAGTCAATTAAGGTAAATGGAGTTTAACCTATGTTGGTAAGCTTTTTATTAAAGTTTTTAAGTTTTTTTCTAAATTATTAGTACATAGAACCTTAAACTCTAACTAATTAAGGTTGACTCAAATAAATGACAACAAAATTTTCTAAGCAACTATTTAATGCAATGGTGTACATCATGTTTTTTTTTTAAAAAATAAATTTAAACTTTAATTTATCAAAATTTTAACCCAAAAATGTTATACATTTAATGTCTCATTTTTTGAACAATAGAGTGAACATCATTTAGCATCTCATTAGATCTTTACATATGATTTAAAAAAATAATAATATTAAATATTTTGGATCAATAATAATTGATATTTCATTAACCAAAATTTAAAAAAGTTACAAATATTCTCTTATTGCAAAGTCAAATAAAAATGTTAACATCTAATAGATCACATCTGTATTTTAAAAATAAATTTTTAAGAGCTAGTTGAAATGATTAAGCAAATTTTTCTTAATTATTTAAATTCCATAATTAGAATCAATATCCAAAAAATAAAAATTTTCTAAATATACCATGTGCCATTTAAAGTTTCCAAAAAAAAAAAAAAAGGCAAAAGAACTAATATTTTCATTCATTGGGTATAAAATACTCAAAATACATATTACATAAACTAATACGATTACAAGCTATTCCTTATCTCAATTTATAAACAATCTCAACCTCACACCCAAACAAGCAAACCCACACCTGCTCCACTCCACACAGACCCGACCCGACCCAAAACCAATAGAATCTGTTATAACAAATAAAAAAACATTATTATTATTATAATCTCCAACAAAAGACAAAAACCGTTTTCACTCTGTGCAATGGCCGACTCTGGCGGCAATAGCAGCAGTAGCAGCGGCAGCACCAACACCAACCCCAGCCGGAGCAGCAACAACAATGACGGCGGAAACGGCGGAAATGGTGGTGGTGGTGTTGTTGTTGGTGGGACTGTGGACACAACGAGAGCTGAAAAGGCTGTGTGGTTAATGAAATGCCCTGCTTTAGTTTCAAACTCTTTAAAGAAAAGGCCATCTGATGATGACCCTTCTCGCCCTGTTGCTAAAGTTGTTCTCTCTATTGATCCTCTTAACTGTAATGATGATAACTCTTCTCGTCAGGTTCGCATTCTTATCTGCATTCTGCATTGTCTGTGTTTCTTTTTTTTTTTTTTATCATGCATGTGTTGTTTTCTTGGCTTGATTTGTTTGTAATGTGGGTTTCTTGCATTTAATGGATTCTAGGGTTTGTGGGTTTTCGTTATTTTGATTCGTTTATGTGTTTTTGTTATCTTTATGTTATGTGATTTCTTGGGGTTTCTTGTTATGGGTTGTTTTTTTTTTTTTTTTTTGAAGATTCATGGACTGTTATAATGGTGGTAATAATGGATTCTTGTTTTTTTATATATGCATGTTCTTGAAATTTCAGGGTGAAATTCTATGAATTTGCACCTGGTTTTAACTTTTAATTTAATGCTTATGTTTGTTGCTTTGGTGTAACAAATTATTAATGTTCATGCAAAATTTCCTTTTCATGCAATGCTAAAGAATCTAGATTTTGGTCTCTGAAATATTTAGGAATTGACAAGTGTTATGATTGAAATATTTGTATTACTAGTGTTCTCAGGAACATTGATATGAATTCATTTTCTGCAAACTTGGTGACATATGATTTTGATCCTTATTGTAATTCCTCCGCTGACACCAAACATGGCACAAGAAATTGCATGAATTCGTTATCTTCATCATTATTAAAGTTTATCTGTGAGAATATCATGAATTTTTTATGAGATTAGTGAGGATTAGAGTTTCTTTGCCCTAAATCGTCCTTTTTTCCTAATTTTGGAGACAAAGAGTATTCTTTTGTAATTTATGAAAATTCATCCTTTTGTTCTCCATCTCATAAGTCATATATGTGCTATGCAGTTCACTATGGAATTGGCTGACAATGAATCCGAAAATGCACCTAAGTCGTACTCTATGGATATGTCTGAAGACTTCATTCCAATGTCCGTGTTTTCTGAGTCATCTCAAGGTTAGTGTGCATCTTTTTATCAAGCTCTGCTGGACATTTAACTTCTATGAATGGAATGTTTCAAATTGCTTTGTTCTGAGAAAATAGCTGATAGATATTTCCTATTGTCTGCTCTAGTTTTCTCTATGTCATAGATTTATATATATATATTGCATTTTGTGCTTTCCTCAGCTGGTTAATGTCTGATTCCATTGTGGAAATTTTTCCATTTAAATGAAACGAAAGCAGTTCAAATTTGGACATCATTGACCTTTAAACATGATCAACACCAAGGAATATAAAAGCTCAAATCTTCAATTTTTTTTTAGAACAAGAAAATAGGACGAATTTTTCTGCATGCCATTGTCTTTATGAGCTAAAACTTAGATACAAATATATACGACTAGGCGATAGTAACTGCTAAGGCCTCTCACTTTGCAACAAGGATGATCATAAAGGGTTTGTGACTAGAGATTGTATAAAAACTTTAAAAATAAAAAAAAAATAGCAGCGGAATTAGTTATTTGTATTTGTTCTCATAGACTTCATATTCAGTGAATGAGAACTCGATCATTTCTTCCCTCAGTGCATTTGATTTCTTATTTCATGTTAGTTTCTTCTTTGGACTTGACCATCTGTACTTCAAATATGCATGATCAATGAATATTGCATCTCGATTTCTTTATATTTTACTAAAGAAATATCCATTATATTCGTATGGATGTATCCTTTAATTTTTATCAATTCAGTTTTTTTGCTTTAAAGACATTTGGAATTCAGACTAGGAAACTCATCTAAAGCAGGTAAAATTTCCTTTGTTGTACAGGAAAGGTTTCTGTGGAGGGAAAAATACTATATAAATTTGACATGAGGCCCCATAATGAAAACCTTGAGAGCTATGCAAAAATTTGCCGTGAAAGGACAAAGAAGTATATGACCAAAGGCAGACAAATACAGGTCCTCTTTTTCACTAACCTCTTAATGGTTGCACACTTTATAGACACTCTAATCTTCTAAATCTTTACTTGACTGTTATTTCAGGTTATCGACAATGACAATGGGAGTCATATGAGGCCCATGCCATTTGTATATGCTTCTGGATCCAGCGTACTAATGGCTAACTTCTTTTTGCCCATAATTTCCATAAATGAAATTACATTGTTGCACTTTGCTTTTTATGGAGGAAATTTTCTATTTTTCCATAACATGATAGGATAATGTACCTATTAATCATCAAACAATGCTATGAGAAGAGCTGATATTTTTGTCATAGGATAAGAAGAAGCCACCTGCCAGGCCAACTGATGTAAAAAGAACAAGAAGGGACCGTGGAGAGATGGAAGCGATCATGTTTAAGCTCTTTGAAAGCCAACCAAATTGGACACTCAGACAACTAATCCAAGAGACAGACCAACCTGAAGTATGTATATTTTAACTATTTGGTTTCTGCATAATGTTTTCTTACTTTTTTATAATTTCTGTTGTTTATTACAACTAAATTTTGTTTTGCTGCTTCCTTAAATAACATTCTATTGTAAGTATTTGATGAGCAGCACAGAAAAGATATTTGTTCTAGTTGGATACTATTATATCTCAGAATTATGACTGGTAGTGCTGAATACATAAGTGTTAGGCAATGGCATTAGGTTATTTTGCTCGAACAAACGGTGACAGCTCTGATTTTTGGATATCAGCATTGAACTTGTCAATTATATCTTTCTCTTTGCTTATGTTCTTTTTCTTTTTCTTCTTTTCAAATTGTTTTTATTGCCTCGTTACAGCAATTTCTGAAAGATATCCTTAAAGAACTTTGTGTCTACAACAACAAGGGAACCAATCAAGGATCATACGAGCTGAAGCCAGAATACAAGAAGTCAGGCGACGAATCAGGTCCTCGGTAAATTTTCACGATGCTGATAGACTGATTACATAACAGAAACCTTTAGCAGTAATAATCGCTGCTTTCCTCATCCCCTATCCCCAAGCTACCTTGATTTTTTGCCATTTTTCCTCTAACCTTCAATTCTGGAGCAGCAGTTGCTAACAATTTTGTCTAGTTTTTGTGATTTCAATTAGCTTGATGGTTCAAGCAGGCAGGTTTCTGTCTTTTATAAATTTGTCCATGATACAGTTTTAGATATTTGTAAATAATATATGAAGCCGTTTGCACTGGTGTTAGCATGTACCTTATTATATCATGTTCATTAAAATTATTGTTATAATAACAAAATTAACTAATTTATTGTTCCGTTTACATAATATTTTAGGTTACATTTGGCCAAACTAATTGCTTCATAGAAAATAGAAACATTATGAGAGCATGCATGGTGCAAATATTTGTGCTTTTCTAGAACAATTTGCAAGGAAATAAGATGAATATAAAAAGAAACTTCATTTAAATGTATATGAACCCTAAAATTAGAAACACTATATTTTATATGCACGGATGAATTAATATATAAGATGTGAAATCCTATTTTTGAAGATTTGCTTGATTGATAAGTGATAAATGGCTGTTACTTGTTGCATTACAAATTTTTTCTTTATTTCTATTGGCATAAGTTGATTGCAATACAAATTAGTTATTGTTGTCATTCAAATTCGGATACATACTATAGTACCATCATCATTTGTAAGTTTTGTATCTATCACATATTCATCTTTCCATAGTTTTGAAAGCGAATTTTATTTATTCACATATGAACTCCTGTTTTTTTTTTTTTTTTTTTTTTTTAATATATAGTATACAAAACACACACATTTCAAGAATATGGTACATTTTTTTATAAAATCATTACAATTTTATAAAGATTAGTCAATCCATATAATTCATATACATATGCATTCTACGTAGGAATTCACATATAAACTTAAGACAATTTAAATAGATGTATTTATATTTTAATCAATGCCAATTTAAATTAAAAAAAAATATATCTATTTTCTATATGTACAAACCAAAATTTTTTTAAAAAATACATTCTTACTGTGAGACCCGCAATACGTGGTCTCAATACACCACTACACATGTTCTTATTAGAAAGAAAATAAAATTCTTTCAAGAACATAACCATATGGCATGCAACTTCACATTCATCATATAAATCATATAAGTATACAATACATATACAACATCAAACTCAACCACAATATACATACTTATACAAATATAGCTTAAGACCATTAAAAATATTTATTTATGAGTCTAGTTTTATATGCAACTTGAATCACTTCATTTGGATATGTACAAAAATAGTTATGGGGTTTTGAATACACAAAGGTCATATA
>CATIWO010391036.1:0-11502 GCA_949673435.1 Macaranga tanarius
TTATTTTATTCGCATGTAAAGGGTTGTAATTCATTTCTCCTCCCTCCACTTCTTTGTGTGCGTTTTAATTTTTCTTGGTTATATTATTATGTATTTTATGGTGAATGAATGTATATGTGAATGCATGGATGTAATAATTCAGGGACCCAATCGCATGAAAATGAACTAATTAATCACTTGGATCAAATCATAAAATTTGGAAATTGTTCGGATTAAATAGTCATTCGCGTGTAACTAAAGGAATAATCAAATAATCAAAAGTAATAAAATATAAAACACAAACGGAAGCCGATCGTAAGGTCGGGTGGACCGCTAAAAGCCCATACCCAGTTTCCAGACCCAATCTTTGAGGACGGCTGTTGGGCTTCCTCCGTGGAATCCAATTGTTGTAAAAGTGTCCCGAATTTCACCCGAGTGGCGACTCCATACTCCAACCAAAGCCCGTGAAAATGCCCAAAGTTGTACTCCTAGCAGGCCCTGAGCCCGCACAGTGCCGTGGTCGCCGGATACTTGAGCGCGCGCTGAACCCCGCCGCCTACAGTTAGTCACTCTTAAATTTTAATAACTATATTATAATTTTTCTTAATAATAATATCATTTGTTCATTAATAGTTTATCATTAAAATTCAATTACCAATTTGCTATATGAATTGTTAAAGATGTTCTGCCAGAAACATTCTTCTTGTTATTGCTTCCCACGCGTATTCCCAAATAAATAAATAAATAAAAAGTCCAGGCATGATATCTTCAAATAAATTAACTACATCCACTAAGATATGCGGATTTCACTTAGAGAAGGAAATGTTCCATACTAATGGATTCGGTCCATTCCATATATGTATTATAGGTGAGCTAGATAATTTCTCCCAGTAGCTTTACAGCAATTTCTACAGGGACACGAAAGGCCTGGCTTTGTTACTTACTAAAGGTCCTGGCTTTGTCGCCTACTCCCAGGCCACATTATTGACAAAAATGAGATCAATAATGCAAATAAGAAGAGACAGCAACTGAAAGTCCTAAAGCCTCGAACCAAAATCGTACTTCCATGCACTGAACAAATTTAATACATAACAAAAAACCTGGCAACATTTATTTCCAGGAGCAACAATGGGATATGAATTCTTCTTTGCCCTCTGGAGGCATACACTGAGAAAACAAACAGAAGGGGCATGACATTCAAATGGAGACCCTTGAGCTTCAATGACTAAGCCAGCCATCAAAAAACAGGATAAACTAAAATAATTCACCTAAATCCAGTGAAATGCCAATCTAAAAAGAAAGTATTGGAGATTAAATTTCTTCAGATTATTTAAAAAATACATGCCTTTACAAGACAGGACATCAACTATCTTCCATTATTCTATCAATCATTGGTTTGAAAAATTGCAAGTGTGAGAGCCCCAAGTTAACATAAGAATGTTTGAGGAAGGAGTTTTGAGGATCATACCGATCATCCCCTGCCACCAATGCCACCAAAGAACATTTAGAGCTCGTCTCTGCTTTACGTCATCAATGCAGCAGAATTTCATGGTGACACAGGAACACCCACAAGCAAGTGCCCTGCCACCTGTATGCCGGTTATTTCTTGAACAAATATAGATATACAACATGTGAGCCCAGTTATGACACACAAGACCAAAGTATCCAACTAAGCTGTAGAATTGCACGTCTGAAAATTTGTTATTCTATTTATAAATATATAATTGAATCTGAGGGACATTTACAAGCTATTTGCTCTCATCATTAAACAGAGACCAAAAAAGATGGAAACTTGTAACCTAAATGGGGGGGCTTCCCCACTACACCCAAAGGTTTGAACTAAACCAATGGATCAATCCAATTTTTGGGTTCAAATGTCTATCTACTGTACAATTTACCAGCACTGAATATTATGATCTTTTGTTGAGATTTAAGAGTGCTTGTATTAACCCTGGTAGAACAAAGAACATCAGAAACCAAGGTTATTCCGCACAAAATTGACAAGGGATGTATAGGGCCTACAGCTCACCCATGGCGGAAAATAATCTTCAAGTGGCAACACTATTTTAAGATGACTATTTTCCCGACGGCATTTTTCCCTCTGTAAATACCTCATGTCTCATCAGAGACTTCAACATCCAAGAGACAAAATGATGATTCACCTCATCACTGTCATCCAGGAAATGGCTGTCCCCAAAAAAATTCAAAAAGCAACAATAATCTCAGAAAACTAGGATCCACTTCTCTACTCCGAGTCTGAGTCAATAGAAAGATATAGCCGTGGTCTTACGGAACGTTTTTGGCGAGGAAATGTGAAAGGACTATCAGATCTTTGCCGACTTGCCCTCTCAGATCTACCATCATTCATACCAAGAAGCAAAGAAGCTGCAGAAGTAGGAATTATCAAGGCTAAGAAATTTAATAGGTACATAAAATAATGGGAGATTCTTACCTACACCAGGTGTATTACACCTAATGGTATGATTTATAATAGTTATTTTATTTTTATTAACTAAGTGCAAAACACTTGGGTGATGTGTTTTAAATCATACCATTGGATGTAATACACTTGGTGTAGGCACGACTCTCCCTAAAATAATAGCATAGGATAAACAACATAGTCAGAGAAACGGTATCTTATTAAAATATTAATTACACTGCTTCTATCAATATATTATAAAATTCTATGAAAAAAGGAACAAACCAGTATCCGCCAAAGACTCCATGGCACCATCTCTTGATGGCATCTGCTGTCTTGAATTCACTCCATTTGCAGGAACTGAATCACCATGACTACCCGCGGCGCTACCACCACCACCAAGTCTAAGAGAAATCCAATCATCTGTCCGGACACCATTTGACACATCAGTATGATCCCTCACATTAGACTGCCCAGATGCATCTGAAGGCCTAGTTGGAAGAAAGATCTGAAGAGAGGGATCTTCCCCACCAAATGCTGAGGGATTATCAACCAAACCATCATTCATGTCAGTATCAGATCTACCAACAGAAGAATCTGCAACTAAACCATTAGGTCCAATAACAGTCTCTGGAGCTAATGTATAACCATTCATTGACATATGACAGTTGATAGCACCCTGCTGTAAATCAGCTAAGGCATCTGGAACATCTGGATTAAACAATTGGAAGCCTGGCCCAGCTTGACTTCCAGGTGGCAACGACCAAAGGGCTATCCCGAATTCATCATCACTAGGATTTATAAAGCCCAAACCATTCCCAATAGTAGGATCTTCAGGATAGGGATTTGTCATTACAGGAGGGGGCATTGGAAAAGCAGCCCCGCCATCATCAGTTTGATTATTCTTGTAAACAGTTTCAGATGTCATCAATATATCATTATCATCATCTGAATCACTAAGAACAATAACTTCTGCATCCATTGCTGGTGCAGAAAAATTTCGATCAGGGAATCCATATGCTGAATCTACATTCAGTGACAAAGAATCAAGTTCATTGTTCGTGAAGTCAAAATTCCCACCACCATTTACACTTGGATCTTCACCATCCCGACCACTTTCAGTTGCACTACTGCCCATAGGGATTACCTTCTGCTCGAGGTTCTCAAACCTTTCCTGCAATCTGTTACCAGAGGAGGAAGTGTTCACATCCTCAGCTTTGCTAGCTTCCCAAAAGCCATTGCGGTTCTTCCTGATTTCAAGTTTCAAACCAGTGCTATTATGACCTTCTGAAGTACCTTCCTGTTTAATCTGCTTTTCCAATTCCACTTTTAATTTGTATTCTCCACCATTAGGTACACACAAAGAACTATCTGGATTGTGCCACTGTGCAAGTTCACCAACATCTCTACGTTCAACTTCAGTTTTTGTTTTTGCACGCCAAGAACCATCGGGCTTCACCTCAATTTCAGTTACATCTTCACCACAATGCCGCATCTGCACCACCAGAAGAGTAAACCATAGTATGATATACAACACCATCTCAAAGAAAAACAAGAAGGCAGAGATCCAGAAGCACTACCTTAGAAGTAACACAGTTAAAATATGGATCAATTATTACATTTTCCAATGAGAAGTTCTTCAGACAAATGGGGCACTGCCACTGCATATATTCAAACTCTGATTCAGAAACAAAAATGGTTATAAATAAAAACCCAAAAGAGTAGGTCTCGAATTAGCAGCTTGCCTTTCTAGAACGCTGGTTCATTTCCACAAAAACTTCAAGATCAAAACAGCCCATGTGAACACAAGGTTTGAATCTTCCAGCAACCTTCATTCTTGAACCGCTCATCTGTGCATGCATCAATATTAGAAATCAGTGGCTAAAAATAATAAATGTGCATGCATCATTAACGGAAATCAATAGCTAAAAATAATGAATGTGCTTCTGCTATTAAATGACTGATGTCATATCTAAAGAATATCCTAGGTCCTAAGAAATGTTCAATCACTGCCACCAAATGAACATTATTTCCATACACCTACAGAAAATAATACAACTGTCAAAATATTATATTCCATGCACTGTTGTAGTCACTATGACTGGAGGCCAAAAGTTCTAATCATGAGAACTGCCTCCTAGCAAGGCAAGGAAATCTGAGTTCCTCTTCCTCCAACATCTATGGAAGACCAGCATCCAGAACCCTCAAATGAAGAAAGCCTTGTGCCTAGGAATCATTCAGAAAAGTACCCTTAATGACAGTGCCCACAACAATTAAAAGCGGTCTATTAGCCATGTCAGACATTACAGGTGAGCACTTTTATGATTCAACAGAAACAAACACGTTGCAGCGATATGTAGGAACTGGGTTCATAATGACAGTATTTAGATATTACAAGTGAGCACTTTTATGATTCAACAGAAACAGACACGTTGCAGCGATATGTAGGAACTGGGGTTCATAATTTTCATGATGACAATACGACATCTGCTCTCCGCAATAGAGCATGGAGCAAAGCTGTATGTGTGGAGGTAGCTATGCAATCATTATTCACAATAAGAATGGTCCAACTTACGGGACAACGAAGATTAACAACAATAGAATCTGCAACAACTTCCAAGTCACTATCACTATCAGCATTGTCTGCTGCTCCACCACCAACACAACGGCACACTCGAGCCAATGCATCCTCAAAACGTTCACCATCAGATTCCTTGGGAATCAAGTTGAGTATCTATAAAAAAAATAACAGAAAATAACAAGAACTAAGAATAAAATCAAGACCACAAAAACCAAATACAACTAATGTATCTCATTGTGTTCAACAAAAAAATTCAATTCAAGTACAACTAAAGAAAGGCTGAAAGTGTGTGTTGAGCAGGCAGGAAGGGAAGAGTTTATAATTACCTGTTGAACAGTCCGTCGCTTCACAATTCTAACTCCTAAACAGAAGATACGAGCATCACATCCACTTAATGATATTTTATTAATCCCATCTTTTGTCCACGATGAAATCTGTAAATAAAATAAGCAAACAGAAGAAGTCCCAAAAATCAATAAATGCATTTATTTTAATTTCCAGAACTGACAGGACAATGGAAGAATGTGCAGAAATTTACAATCAATAAATAAAATGCAGATATGGTAAAAACATTCACAACCACAGATCAAAACAATGCACGTAAATAGACTAACTTACAATTGGACCATCATCACGACCATTAATCCCCAATAATTGTGAACCAGGTCTATTAATAGCACGAACAGGAACACCTACAAACCAACATAATTTAGTAAGATGAAAAGCAAACAGTAATGCCTAAGATACAAAAATATAAATAACTCAAGATGCAAAAAACAGCAGCATCATATAGTTTATATGCACATATGCGTAAGGAAATCCAAGTCACACATCCTCATATGCATAAAATGTCTTCACACGGTCACACCATGTAACTACAATGTGGACACTCTGACAACCCACTCTAAAGAGGGAATAAATAATGTTAGTAGAAAAAAAAATAGACAACAAGATTAGTGGAATGAAAGATCCGATCACCATACCATTGACCTGTAGATCTGCATACTGTGGCCACTGCATCCTAAATGAAACCTTATCATTCAAAAGCATACACCAAGCCTTTACAGAAAAAACATCAAAAGCAAACTGTTAGTAAGCATAATTTAATGTAACCTAAGAAATATCTAAACTAACCAACCTGAAGATCATATTCCTGTTTTGCCAACAAGTCCTTGTCTGCCCTAGTAAGATGAAATGTCTTCTCCACACTCTGTACTGGGGTTGAACTGAAAATCCAGGATAGAGTAACATATATCAATTGACGTGATAGCACTAATGTGCTCCAAAAACATGTATGCATGACTACTTGTTTGACCAGCTTAACTACGAAGAATTTATCATAGCACAAGTAGACGTTATCCAGCCCACATTTGCAAATAAGGAAATTAAAAAAATAAGTAGGTTTCACAACTTCATAGATTCATAAGGAAATAAATATAGGATGCACTCACCCATCTGCTTGAATATTGGTAGTCAACTTCACAGGATACAAAGGATGTGCAACAGAAACCCAGAAACTGTACATTAACAAAAACACATTAAAAGCTTCCTTTAGGCTTCACAATGAGGCTCGGCATCAATTTGGCAATGTGATTAAAAGAGAGTAAAAGAAGACCACATAAGATTCAATGCATTGATAATAACAAAAAAGTTGAAATAAAAGCCACATAACAAGCCAAACAGCACATAATTAAATAAATAAAAACATTCAAGAACTAATAGAAAGATATCTCATATAATATACAGAGAAAATATCAGACAAAAGGAAACTATTTTAGGTTTTAACTCTTAGACTTTGAGCAATTCAGTGTTCACCACATATTCACAAAGAGAGAGAGAGAGAGAGAGAGACCATATATCATCATCAACTACTGCCAACTTAATTTATACCACCATTATCATTTATCCCACCAACACTTCAACATGCCTACCATCCATGTGCTACAAAACCCAACAAGCAATAGAGGCCTTCCTTGTTATTTTTGTTTCCCTTCACCTAACCACGACTACCATAAAAGCATACTTACATCTCCAGATCACCAAATAACACACCCTTCTGAATTAGCAACTTGCTCTAGCAACAAAACCTAGATACTCAGAATGCCCATCATAACATTGTCAAAGCGGATAAAGAACACATTAATTGAGCACTTTGAGGACCATAAGAAGAACACAATAGTAGAGAAGAAAGAGATAGAAAGGGACACATGTCATCATAGGGGAACATAAAAAATAATGTCTAAATATGTTAAATTAAAAGAAAAACTGCAGATAATATAGTTACACTTCCCAGGGGGATTCCCTCCGGCAAAACTACTCTGGGTGAGTTAGAAATTGAGTGAGGGGGCAGTACAGAGAACGAAAAACTCAATCAAGTTCAAGCATTCAAGCACTCAGAAGCATGGAAAACTGTTTGCAATTTTAACAACTCAAGGGCATTTCAGAAATTTATAGCTTTGCTGAAAGCCTCAAACAACAGATCAGATTTTGTAGAAGTCTATATTATTTCAAAGTCTCTTTTAGAAGTCTTTGTTGGTTAAAATTTTTCCTACTTAGCTTTAGTTTTTAGAATTTCAGTTCAGCAATTACTATGGCAGATTTGCTATTTTAAATTGTGTCCCAATTCTCTCCTCAGATGCGACTCCAAAACAACCCTTGGGTGTAAATAGCATTTCTAAAAGTGACTCTGAGAAGCTTTATCTTTTCTCTGTTTTATTATACATCCAGATACCAAAGCCTATAAGTAACCTCATATTTCAGCCCCTTAAACACTTTATTTTCCGCAAAATCAATCATAGAATATTTATACCTAAAGTTATCCTATACGAAAAAGAGAGAGAAGAAAGGGGGAGGGGGAGGGAGCAATAGAAATTAGAGAAAGCATTGATGATACTTACGGGTCAGCCCGGCAGAGCCGACAGATCTCACAGTAAAACAACTCTGGAACTTGTGGATTGCCCTCCATGGGTTTTTCAGGAATAATAACACAACCAATGTGCTGCCACACCCGGCATCTGGGGTCCTCACACTGCCAGTTGGCAAGAATAAGGCCACAAAGCATGAGCAATTTCTTTTAAGGATAAACTGAAGTGCAATAACGGTGAAGAAAAAGGTAGTTTATGCATCCACACTGAACATGACTTCCACATTAACATAAACTGGTAGATTGCAATAGAGCAGCATGTCATGCGAAGGTGTATATGCACAGATGCACACTATTATGGCTTCAAGAAGCAAGCACCTCCACATTTTATATCACAAGCATGATAGAAATATGAACTTGTGTATAATAAACCAAACATTCAGGATGTGCACAAACAAAAACAGCCTGATAGTTGTTTCTAGGTAAACTATAAGCCCAGTGTAACAAAGAACATTTCATCAAACATCCCATCCAACATTCCATTCCATCACAGTTGAAAAGACATCATGCGAATGAGTCTGGAAATTATAACATCAAGAAAATGCAAGCCAAGTTCCTAACCACACCTAGGTTATGGACATACTGACCCGGAAAAAAGGAAAGAGCAATTCAAATATGACATCAGCAATGTTCTATGTACTTATAAAGGAAGAGCATCAATTAAAACTGGAAGAATCTAAAGCCATTCCACTGATGCTTTAAAAAATTCAAACCAATATAATACATATGCAATCTTCAACTCAAAAATAACAAAAGTTATTTAAAAATTAAGATGTCTAGCATAAACCTTAATCATTGACTCTGTCTCCAACGAGCTTCCACATGGACAGCGAACTTTTGCATCCAAGTGAAAGGAATCATCAATTTCTCCCTTAATGATTGTCTTACTGCTCTCCAAGACACCCTGCCCCTTAGATGCTAGATCAGTGGCCCCAGAAACCTGCATTTTTCTGGAGACAAGAACATAAGGTGCATGTCAACAGAAACAAAACACATTAAAATGCATAGAGGTCAGGGAGCGTAAACAATTCAGCACATTACACCCTTAATAAAAGTCCATAAAAAAGGAAAATCCAAAAATGGAGTTGGAAGTAAAGTAAATAATGCTGAACCTATAAATGTCTTCAACAAGCTTTGCAACCTCCTCCTTTCCAATAGAACTCTTCTTTGCTGATGTCTTTGGAACTGCATATGAAACAGAAAATCACCTTAACATTTGATAGCATAAAATGAAAGGTTAAAAAACCAGAAATAATAAATGCATTGATACATATATTCCCCCAACCAATTCCTACAAGAGGAAAATCAAAACTATCACAACATCCGGAACACCACTAAAAACAAATAGCAAAAAGACATAGATGTGAGTTTTAGAGTTCCCTCAGATGTCTCAACAGGGAACAATTGAAAAGTTAAGGTTAAAAGGCAGGTCGCGAGCCATGGATAGAAACATATGATTGAAGTAGCATAAAGAGAATGCATCAAATCTTGCTCCTCAACCCAAAAGTTTCAAATTAAACATGGAGCGGACATAACATAGTTCTCTAATGTATATCAACAAACAAATATAATTAAATGACAGTCCCTACAACAAATCATTGATCTATTTCATAAACAGAGAACAGTTCAGATAGGGATATTTACCTTGATCATCAACGAGAACAGCTAATATTCGGTCAACAAGGTCCTACATTTTAAATTACAAAAACAAAAATTATACAAAGATTCACACTGAAGTACAACAGCCTTAAAAAAAACAAGCCCACGCAGTTACCTGGCTCAATCATTGTTTTTCATGAATGATAAAGCCAAAAATACTCAAGAAAGTAGAAAACAGATTTAGGAATTACAAGCAAACAAATAACACAAAATCGCAAATGAATGAATTATCCATTCATGTATGCTATAATTGTTGGAATTTGGATTCGGTTATTACAATAATTATTAATTTTTTAGAGTAAAAACAGAAACAGCAGCAACATAAGGATTGTTTCAGGCACCATTTACCTGCTTCTTCCCTTGCTTCGAAAGGCCTAACTGAGTGAGAACATCCTTAAGCTCTTTTATACGAAAATACGTCAATTTATCCTACAAAAAAACACAGTTCATTTCACAATCTCAATAACATCAACTCTACATCAGTAAGCACAAAATAATCTTCACTTAAACTACAGCAACTCAATTAAAACTGCAAAAAATTAAAATCAATACCTTGCAACTCGTCACCAAATCCATATTTTGACTCTCCAAAGAACAAACTCGAAGCCTGAATTCAGTTACCTTAAATCAATAACTTTAAACCATCAATTACTCACAGAACCAGCCCATGCACAGTCTCCAAACAACGATCGATCTATTCACGAATTCACAAAACCAATAATCAAAACCAGAAAAGGGAAAAATAAATAAACGATGAAGAAGAGAAACAAACACTTACGGCGGCGACGAAATGATTTTTAGAATAGAGAAAGAATCGGTTTCTAGGGTTTGTGGAGAGTTTTGAAAACGCCAACTTTCTCTTCTCTTGTTTGGTGTGGTGGTTTCGTCGCTAAAAGTTTTTTTTTTTTTTTCAAGTTTTATTTGCTTAATTTTGACCAAAGAAAAAAGAAAGCAAGACGAAGAAGCTATCCTCCAATTACAAAAAGTCCCGGACGTATCGGCGATTATGAAATCCGGTTTATGAATCGGGAACACGTCCGGGTTCCGTTTCAGTACATTTGGGTTATTATGTGTATCGTGATGCACGCCCTTACGTTATTCTTTCAACGCCTCTGGCCTTTAGATGTTGTCCGCTACAGTATGATTCGTTGCTCTTGTAATTTTTTAGTGGTTGTAATTTTGCCACGTCATTGATCAAATGGGATCAGAATTCTTAATCGGGTAGTGGACCAACTGGCGTGGAAAAAGGCTGTTGTGATGTAATGATCTACGGCCGTCAGATTCGCGTTACTTTGTTTCTGAATCAGGATGAAAAGCAATGTTTGTGTATTTATGTTAACAAATCTAATTTAGCTTAATAATTGTTGTGTTGGGTCCCATTTAAACTTTATTTATAGCCCATATTAAAATTTTGGAGATTTGGTTAGGTAAAAATATATAATAAAATTATGCCAATTTTACATGGACACTAATAATAAAAACTAAATTAAATGGTGATTTTGTTTGCAAATATTATACTGTATAAAAATTATTTTAAAAAAATTAAAATTAAATAAATCATTAAATATTACAAATAAAATGAAAATTCAGAACTTTTAGTATGGTAATTAACAATTTTATTTATGAGTAATTTTGGGTCAAAAATAAAGGATAAAAAAGTTAGATATTTGTATTGAAAATAAGTTAAGAAAAAAGAATTCAAAATATAATTAATAAAAGGATAAAAAAAATAAAGCCAAAAAAGAATCAACAAAAAATATTAAAAGTTAAAAATAATTATAATTTTACTTATAACATATGTATGTTGCCATGTTAAAAATGAATTTTAAACAGGATCACCCGCTTTATAATAAAAAAATCGCCCACCGTGGGGCTCGAACCCACGACCACAAGGTTAAGAGCCTTGCGCTCTACCAACTGAGCTAGACGGGCATTTGGCTT
>CATIWO010391078.1:0-20835 GCA_949673435.1 Macaranga tanarius
AATAGTCTTATCTCTACCAAAATGACCCGCTAAACCACCACCATGTAAATCTCGAATGGCCTTCTCATGAAGAGATGTGCGAGGTAGACACAATTACCCACTCTTCATGAGAAAACCATCATGAATGTAGAAATCATCACAAGGTTTCTTATGCACACAACTAGCCCAAACCTTGCTGAAATCATCATCATCTATATACAACTCCTTCAATACTTCAAAACCTACTATCTCCCAACTAAGAGTTTTCATCAATGCCACATGTCTACTCAAAGCATCCACCACCTTATTATGCTGCCCTGACTTATGAATAAGCTTATAAGGAAATTTCTCTATATAAGCCGACCACCTAGCATGCATATCACTCCTAATATGCTTTTGGGTGCTTAAATACTTCAAAGCTTGATGATCAATATACAAAATAAACTTCTTAGCAATAAACTAATGTTCCCAAGTCTTCAAGGCCCTCACAACAGCATAAAACTCCTTATCATAGGTAGCCCACTTTCTTCTAGTCTCACTCAATTTCTCATTAAAGAAAGCTACCGGCCTCTTTTCTTGGGATAGAATAGCCCCAACACCTATACCACTAGCATTACACTCCACCTCAAATAACTTCTCAAAATCAAGCAATGCTAACACAGGTGTTGTACTCAATTTCTCCTTAATCAAAGCAAAACTACTCTCTTGCTCCTCACCCCACTGAAACTCACCCTTCTTTAAACATTCAGTAATAGGTACAACAATACTACTGAAATGCTTAATGAACCTCCTATAGAAAGTTTCCAACCTATGAAAACTCCTCATATTACTCATATTCTTTAGGGTAGGCCACTCCCTAATAGCTTTAACCTTGGCCTTATCCACTTTAATCCCATCACTACTCACAATATACCCAAGAAACAATAAGCTATCTTGCATAAAATCACACTTTTTAAAATTAGCATATAGTTTATTTTCCCTTAACACTATAAACACCTCTCTAAGATGCTCTACATGCTCATCTCTAGACTTATTATGAATCAAGATATCATCAAAATAAACCACCACAAATTTACCCATGAAAGGTTGTATTACCTGATTCATAAGTCGCATGAATGTGCTTGGAGCATTGGTGAGACCGAAAGGCATGACTAGCCACTCGAATAAGCCATCCCTTGTCTTGAATGTCATTTTCTACTCATCCCTTAGGCGAATTCGAATTTGACGGTAGCCACTCCTCAAATCTATCTTACTGAACAATATGGCCCCACTCAACTGATCAAGCATGTCATCTAGTCTCGGAATGGAAAACCTATGCCCAATAGTAATCTTGTTAATGGCCCTACTATCCACACACATTTGCCAACTCCCATCCTTCTTTAGAAGTCTTGGGTTGGTTCTTTCTAGCAAATGGCACTAAGGTATATTTCATACCCCCTTTCTGTAACTGATAAACATTTTTCCTACCCATATGCTTGGTATCCACATCATATTGCCAAGGACGCCCAGTATGTGATAAGCATCCATATTAACTACATCACAATAAGCTTCATCACAATATTTACTAATTGAGAAAGGTACCTTATAACGCTCTGTCACCTTGATGCCTCACACCTCTTTAATCCATCTAATGGTGTATGGATTAGGATGTTCCTCGGTCACTAGCTTCAGTTTCTCCACCATGTCTCTCCTTATGATGTTTTCTTGGCTACCACTATCAATGATAGAATCAAACAAACTCCCTTGCATGGTGTATCTAGTGTGAAAGAGCTTGTGGCGTTGAGTATCATCCACACTCTTTGGTGACAATATGAGTTTCCTCACCACACATGCATACTCATCATGGTCATCATAATCACAGTCATTATCATCTCCATCAGGTCCACACACCTTATCATCAGCCTCATCTTCCTCTCTCTCTACCACATTCACAGCCTTTCTCTTTGAACACTCGTTTGAATGATGCTCTATCTCTCCACACCTATAACACTTAATGCCAAAAGGTTTGGTATAGGGGTTGGCATTTTTGGTAGGAGTTGTAGTGTCATTCTTCTCTCCTATCACACCTTTGCCTTTACCTACACCCATAGTGGTAGTCTCCACATTACTGGTTTGAGGCGCCTTATCCTTATCAAATGCAGCCTTATTATCTCCTCCGCCATACCTTATGTAATTGGTAGTCCGGGTTTGCTCCTGGATAAGCAATTCAGCCCTCACGGCTAAATTCCTTGCCTCTTATACACTGAAAACTATCTACACACTGATCTTATCTCGAAGAGTCGGTTTCAACCCACTCAAAAACCTTGTTGCCTGCTAATTTTCACTTTCTGACAATTGGCTCCTCATCGCCAATCGCATGAACTCTGCATTATACTCTGTTACACTCCTCATTCCCTGAGTACATCTCTGATAAATATGGAAAATATACTATTCATGGTCCGGAGGTAAAAATCTACCCCTCAATAATTGTCTCATTCTCCTCCAAGTCTGAACCGGACCATGCCCCTCTCTCATCCTTGTCTCTCTCAACCTTTCCCACCAAACCGATGCTTCCTTCTTCAACCGATAGGCAACAAATTTCATATTTTCTTCCTCGGGCAACTTAATATAATCAAAGAATCTATCTGCTTTAGTCAACCAATCAAGAAAACCCTCAATATTAAGATCCCCATTGAAGTTAAGAATGTCTACCTTTAGTTTATACTCGTCGTCCCCTCTATAGTTTGGTTGCCATTGTCGTCTGCTACCAAATCCTCCATACGCAAGCACCATATTTCTGAAGTCAACCTCGTCATCGGACATGTCATCATATACTATGGCTGGCCTCCTCTGATTATTGGGAATGGGATCAACAATGGGTCTGACAGGGTGAAATCCTCTACCTTCTTTACCATCATCATTCCTATGCCCTTATTTGGTAACCCTCAACAGAGTCTGCAATTGGATTTGTATTTCTTCCAATAACTGGGTTATATTTTAGGTATTCTGTTACTGTTGTTCGATTGCTCTCCAAACAGCCTGCAATTCCTAATCACCGTCTTGGGTTGGTTGCCATCATTAACATGATCAATGTTAGCTATCAATTAGGGAAAACCTACTCTGATACCACCTGACGCAGCGTGTAACGTGATAATCAAACACCTTGATTATAAAAAGGAACCACAATCTCAATCCAAAGATTAACAACCTCAATCCAGAGATTAATTCTCAATCCAGAGAAAAGAATAAGCAAAGCTTAATTTGATTAATAAAATTGAAAAGATAATAGTTTGTAAACCCTAGCATTAACTATTTATAGTATAGGAAATAAAAGGCTAAAACATGAATAATTAAATAGAATCCCAAACAAATAAAATAACTGATTAAAATTTATATTCTCTGCCAGCATGCGAAACACGGGCATGTTGAATGATACACGGGGCGTGTATCGTGTCCTCATCAGAATGGGTAATATATCTAGGAAACATGAGATGCCTTTTAAAGGAATTCTTGAAATTGAGATTTTTAATGTTTGGGTTATAGACTTCATGGGTCCTTTTCCTAGTTCTTTAAGCTACAAGTATATTTTGGTCATGGTTGATTATGTCTCAAAGTGGGTGGAAGAAATACTAACCATTACTAATGATGCAAAGGTTGTTAAGAAGATGCTCAAGAAAATTATTTTTCCAAGGTTTGGTACTCCTAGAGCATTAATTAGTGATAGTGGTTCACATTTTTGTAATCAAGTGATTAAGGCTTTTTTGAAGAAATATAGGGTAACACACAAGGTTACTACTCCCTATCACCCACAAACAAGTGGGCAAGTTAAGGTGAGTAATAGAGAGATTAATTGGATTCTTAATAAAACGGTTTCTTCTTCAAGGAAAGATTGGGCATTAAAGCTAAATGATGCCTTATGGGCATATAGGACAGCCTTTAAAACACCAATTGGCCTTACTCCCTACCAATTGATCTATGGGAAGTCTTGTCATTTGCCTGTGGAATTTGAACATAAGGCATATTAGGCAACAAAGGCTTTGAACTTTGATTTGAAGAAGGCGGGTATGAAAAGGCTACTTAAACTTAATGAATTGGAGGAGTTAAGAATGAATGCATATGAAAATGCGCAGTTGTATAAGGATCGAACTAAGTCGTGACATGATAATTATATAGCTAAGAAGGACTTTCATGAGAGAGAACTTGTTCTACTTTACAATTCAAGATTAAAGTTGTTTCCTAGAAAGTTTAAGTTAAGATGGTCAGGTCATTTCAAGGTTATCAATGTTCATTTTTATAGAGCAATTGAAATTGCTAATGATAAGGGGGAAATCTTCAAGGCGAATGGCCATCGTCTCAAGCCATACTTAATTGGTGAAGCAATTGATCATGTGAAGTCAATCTCTCTCTCTACACTTTAAGTTAGCAAAGGTATGGTCAAGTTATAGACTACTAAATGTAGCGAGGTATTAATTTCCCATTTTAGTTATTTCTTTTTATTATTTTCTTTTATTTTATGTCATTTTTCATTTTATTATAATTGTTTGAACATTGTAGTATTAGTAATATTTCTTTTTTTAGTAGTATTTATTTATTCTATTATTCTTATTTTAGATTTATTAGCATTTTTCCTTGAACTTATATTTTATACATTCGTTTTTCTTTTTATATTTTTATTCCTTTAATTTATTTTTATATATGTTTTCCTTTAAGAATTATGGCATAAACATTGTTTTCTTCCATTTAGTTCTTGTTTTTATTTAACTAAGTAAAAAAAATAATTTTTTCTTTGGCTTTGTGCTGAGTCGTCACGGTGTGCCGACTTGTGACAGAGCCGTATGGTGTCGAGTTGTCACACGTGTGCCGACTCGTCCCCAAGTCCAGGCTGCTGCCTTTGTACACAAGAGCTTTATGCCGAGTCCGCACAGGTTTGCCGACTCGTAACAGAGCCGAGGCGTACCAACTCGTACTACTCCTCTACACATATACAATTTTGTTTTCTTATTTACATGTTTTCTCTTTATTTTAATTTTATATTGTTCAATAAATTTATTTCACATTTATTTCTATTACCTTTTCTCTCTCTCTCTTCTTTTGTCTTCTTGCATTAACAACTCCTAAAAATTTAAATAAATTTGAAAAGTCATGCCCTTTCCTAATAAAGGTCATGTTCTTTCACCTTTCTCTACACTCTTTGTCTTTATATCTATTAATAACTCCTTTGACTGCTTATTATTTGTATTCTCTTCTATTTCTTTTCTTCCCTACACATTTTTCTTCCTCAACACCTTTCTTTCTCATTCCTTTTTTCATTTCCTTACCCCACTACCTTTCTTCTCTCATTTACTAAGCCATTTCCTTTTCCTTTCCATCATTTTTCTTTTACCATAGCCGAATCCTCTACTTCTCCTTTTATTTTTCTTTTCTTCTTTACTTTAATTTCTTCCATTCTCTGCACCATTTTCATCCATATCTGACCACCTCTCTATTTCCTCTTCAATATTTCTTTGCAATAGGTAAGACAAAAGGCTCTTCATCTTTAAGGCCTAGAAAGGATTATTAAGAAGAGGAGGTGCATTAAGAGGAGGACTTGTCAATCACCTACAAGGTCTAAGTGTGGGGGAATTTGTTAGGATGCAAAATAGCATAGTTATTTAGGATAGTTGTGTTTATGTTTTTTTTTTAGTTTTCATTTGCATTTGCTTGATTATTGCATTGTTATTGTTATTTTTATTGTTTTTATCTTTTTTTTTTTGTGTTTTGTAGGTTCTCTTAGGTTTAATTCATGCTTGGAAGTGTATTTAGATGCATTAGAGTGAAGAACGGTGTGCAAAAAGCAAAGGAAGAAAAAACTAGAGTGGTGCCGAGCCGTCACCTTGTCACCAGTCACCACCGAAAGGAACTGTGCTAAGTCAAGGCTAAGTTGGCACAGTGGTGCCGAGTCGGCTTTCCAAAGAGTTGTAACTTTCTAGTTTTGAGCAATTTTTGTATTTTATCTATAACTTCCTCTACAGACCTCCAAATGAGATTATTCAAGTAGTGTTGGAATGATAATTCAAAGAGCTACAACTTTGATGAAGAGACTTTCTAGAGATAACATCATTTGATGGACAAAAATGCCCTTGAAGTTACTATATTTGCACAGGATGGTGACTTTTCATGTCAAATGGTTCCTTTCTAATTCAAAACGAATTGTACTCACTTGTAACCACCTCTAAGGTCTATATGTACATCATTTATGATCTATAGAGTGGAAGTATAAGTTCTATTATCAGATATTAGAAAATACATTTTAGTAAAAGTATTTTAAGGAAGATATTTTTAAGGAGACAATAAAGATAGTCAAGGAGGCCATTCAATATCAAGGAACTACTTAAAGAGCATTGGAGATCTCATCAACACATTTTCATCTTTTTCTCTTTTCTCTATTTAGTTTTTTATTGTTGTTTGATAATGACTATCATGTATCTTGGCTAATTCCTTATTTATTAGAATTGCAAGGATGAATTGATCTTATGAACTACATCTTTATTTCCTTTATAATACATGAATGATTTGATTTCAATTGAGTGTTTAATTGTGTTATATATGCTTGATCACCATATATGATGTGTTAATCAAGGGTTCACAATGAGAGTTGGGATTTTTGATGGAAATACATTTGAATTCATTTAAAGGATAAGAAAGTTATTGGAGACAAGAAATCCACTTTGAGGGGTTAAAGAATTGGTATAGAACTTCATAGTTTTTGTTTATCTCTACAATGACACGAGAGTAGATGGAAATACCCTTATTTGACAATGAGAGTTGCTCTTAAGGATTTTAGGTCACATTCTCCATTCATTACATATGTTTATTAATTATTTTAGTTATTTGATTAATTCTGAATTATAGTTATGATGAACCTTACTTGAGCTTGTTATTAGAATATTTAAATTAATTAATGTAGTTAGTAATTTTAGATTTAATTAGATCAATTCAATATCTTCTATCATAATATTTTGCCTATCCATCTAACTATCTATCTGGTTAATACAAAATTGCTCCAAATTCTTGAGTGTTCGATACCCTACTTGCTCTATACTTAGTCTTAGAGACTAGGGTATTATATTTGACCCACATCAAATTTTGGTTAATACAAAATTGCTCAAAGTTTCCGAGTGTTCGACACCCTACCTGCTCTATACTTAGTCTTACAAACTAGGATATTAATTTGACCCATATCAAATTAAACCCTAATATGTAAAACTAAGTATAAAGCAAGTAGGGTGTCGAACACTCAGAAACTTGGAACAATTTTATATTAACCAGATAGATTGTTAGATAGATAGGCAAATAATAAATATGCTGAAGTGTTTTAACTATTCTAAATTTACTAAACAATTACTAACTACACTACCTAATCTAATTATTCTAATAACAAGTTCAAATAAGGTTCATTAGAACTACAATTTAGAATTTATCAAGAACTACATAACAATTAACATATAAATACATGCAATGATTGAAGAGTATGACCTAAAGTCCTTAAGAACAACTCTCATTGTCAGTTAAGGGTATTTTCATTTGGAGTCTACAAGCACTCTCATAACATTGTAAAGATAAACAAAAACCATTCAATTCCATGCCAATTCTTTAATCCTTTAAAGTGGATTTCTTACCTCCAAGTACTTTCCTATCCTTTAAGTAATTATAATTATATTTCCACTAATATGCACTGATTCTCATTCTATACATTTGATTAACAAGTCATATATGGTGATCAAACATACATAACACATTCAAACACTCAATTAAAATTAAAGCATTCATGTAATATAAAAGATAAAAGTGTAGTTCATTGATTAATATCTCTAAAACATTGTTAATAATTGTATTTATAGGCATCTCAAACATTCCAATTCATACTCCTTCAAAAAGGATGTAAAGATGAAAGGATGCAAAGAAGGGGTGTCTAAACTACTTTGCACTACTGTGCCGAGTTAGGCTTGAGTCAGCACGCCTAGTGTCTATCATGAGTCGACACAGTGAAATGACTCGGTCATCTTAGCATGACTTGGCTCGAGAAGCATGAAACGACTTGGCACAAAGGGACGACTCGACACCAATCCTTGCTGTCACGATTCGGCACCTTAGGAACGAGTCGGCACGCCTCCTTGCATTCTTCCTTTGACTTTTTAGATACCAATCTTCACTTCAATGCACTCAAATACACCTTCAAGCATGAGATTAGCCTAAAAGGACCTACAAATCATAAAAATAATATAAAAGCAACAAAACTAACAACAATAATGCAATTATTAAACAAAATGCAAATGTAAACTAAAGAAAAGTTAACATAACTATCCTAAATGACTATGGTATTTTACATACTATCAAATTCCCCTACACTTAGACTGTGCTTGCCCTCAAGGAAGAAACAAAGTTCTAAGTAGGAAAAACAACCAAAAACTTTATTTTCTCCAAAATAGATGTAGTTATCCCAGCAAGTCATCTTAACCATGAAAGAAGTTTTAAGAAAAAGATAGTTAATAACTAAACTTCCAATGCTCAATAATGATAGAGAAAAAAAGTTTCATAGCATACGCAATAAGTTTAATAAATTATCTTAATTTATTAAGAACAAAATCAAGAGTATAAAGTCATGATGCTAACCAAGCTATCTAGCTAAAATATTTATTCTTCAAACTTAGGAGTTCTAAAAGCAAAAGTAGCCATCGGGACAAAGATTAAGCACATGTATAGACTCACATTTCTCATAGCATTTGTAGATACATTTTTTTTCAAATATTTTTTTTTTTGGTGTAGTGGGCACATTTTATGCTCCATTCCACTATTTATTTTTCTAGTGGGTGTATTTTATGCTCCATCCCACTATTTTTTTTTATACTTGCGATGTCATACACTATTTTCGAATGAATGCAATTAAGGAGCAAACTCACTTACACATAATTTACTCAAGATGCATCACACAACAAGCATAAATTTTCTTTTTATATTATTTATTTATTTCTTTTTTTATTTTTTTGTGTCCTCATCCATTATTGAAATGATAGTCTTTTGTATTATGGCTATAGTTTCCCAAAAGCTACCTAAATCCTTAGAAACTAAGCTTAAGCATAGTTAGAAAATGAACTAAACATTCTCTAGATTTTGAAAATAATAAAAAGAGATGATAAGAAAAACTTAAGACCTATACTAAATGAAACTTTAAAATTCTACCAATTGAACATAAAAAATTAATTATTAATATGATATAAAGATAAAAATTCAATCATAATCCAAATGAACTTAGAAAAAGAAACTATTTATGGATGTGGAGAAGATAAAATAATGTAAAAGAAAGCATAAACATACATGTATAATAACCTAAATGTAAAATAAATAACAAACAACTATTAACAATAATAACAACTACTATTAACCATTCCCCCGCACTTAAAAATGCACATTGTCCCCAATGTGAAACATAAAAGAAAGGCAAGGAAAAAAAAACTCCCTCAATCCTCCGGAGGAGATAGTGGAGGAGACTCAATGGTGTAACCGCAACGAGCAAAGTATTGGTTCATCTTGTATTCCATCTTACATTGGCAGTGATCAAGTTGTTGGTTTCAAGCTCCATGCCACTCAATTGGCGTTGCATCTTCTTTTAGTTCTCTAAAACTTGCTCCTAAATGTGCAAGTCCCTACTAGAAGAGCCACTTGCACTACCTTGCATAGGGTAAGGAACAAGAGGTACGTCACCATGGGGTGCCTTTTCTTGGTGTTCCTCATCTCCCACATTTGGCTCCTTTTCATATTCAGCAGCCTCAATATGCTTTTTTGCAATATATGAATATGGAATCCCCTTCCAACAAGACCTAGTATGCACCAGGATCAAGCAAAAAGAAGCATCCATAACCTCACTTCTCACAAATACTTGTTTAGTAAAATATGAACACTCAACAACACGATGAAAATCATCAAGGTTAACATTAAGAGTTTTAGCAATAATACTGACAACATGACCATATGTTAATGGGACATCGTTATGTGTAGCATAAGTAAGAAGTTAATTAAAAATCCAATAAGTCCAACATACTTACTTTTTGTTATGAATGCACCATATCAAAAATAATTCTTGAGCCGAACATCGATTAAATTCAGACTTGTGAAAAACAACACATGCAAGAACTTTATGCAATAGCCAAAATTTCAAATCCTTAATAAACATGGCCTTCCCCTTCTTAGGTTGAAAGGGAGGTGGAAATCAGTTAAAAATATCCAAAACTCATCAACTTAAAAAAATTCAAAACTACACTTTTAAAAAAAATTTATTTTTTGATTTGGCTCTGTGCTGAGTCGCCACGACGTGCTGACTCGTGACAGAGCTGTATGGTGCTGAGTCATCATGCGTGTGTTGACTCATCTCTAAGTCTAGGTTGCTGCCTTTGTACATAAGAGCTCTGTGCTAAGTCAGCACAGGCGTGCTGACTCGTAACAGAGCTGAGGCGTGTCGACTCGTGCCACTCCTATACACACGTACAATTTTATTTTCTTATTTACATGTTTTCTCTTTATTTTAATTTTATATTGTTCAATAAATTTATTTCATATTTATTTCTATTACCTTTTCTCTTTCTTTTCTTTTGTCTTCTTGCATTAACAACTCCCAAAAATTTGAATAAATTTGAAAAGTTATGCCCTTTCCCAATAAAGGTCATGTCCTTTCACCTTTCTCTACACTCGTCTTTATATCTATTAATAACTCCATTGACTACTTATTATTTTTATTCTCTTCTATTTCTTTTCTTCCATACACATTTTTCTTCCCCAACACCTTTCTTTTTCATTCTTATTTTCATTTCCTTACCCCACCACCTTTTTGCTCTCATTTACCAAGCCATTTCCATTTCCTTTTCCTTTTCATCCTTTTTCTTTCACCATAGTTGAATCCTCTACTTCTCCTTTTATTTTTCTTTCTTCTTTACTTTATTTTTTTTTCTTTATCTACACCATTTTCATCCATATCCGACCACCTCTCTATTTCCTCTTCAATCTTTCTTTGCAATGGGTAAGACAAAAAGCTCTTTATCTTCAAGGCCTAGAAAGGATCATCAAGAAGAGGCGAAGCATCAAAAGGAGGACTTTTCAATCACCTACAAAGCTAAATTCTCCATCCTTTCATATGAAGAAGGTGATCTATTTACCACTCTTAAGTTTAGGGAAATTGTTCCTTGTAAGTATATTCCCTTTTCCTTGCTTTAAAATGTTGGCATGCATGAGTCTTTTAACCAATTTTTAACTACTGGTGGACTTAAAAAGTTTGCTTCTATGCTAGAACACACTTATGTTGAATTTTTTTACCATATTTAACACATCCTTAGAGGTTAATCCCAATGATTCCCATATTTATGAGTTTAGGATGTTAGGTAAGAATCACTAACTCACTTATTCTTACATACAAAGGGTCTTTGGTTTTAAAAAGGATGGAATGTGTAATATGCCTAAATCTTTTGATGTTGATGAGTTTTACTTGAAGGGAATGGAATTTCAAAGTAACCAAATATGCAAAATTTTAAAATTTTTGGAAGCATACAATACTTGCATCAAGTTTGAATCCATTCAATGCCACAAGATCTAAATCACATGCATTTACACAACTAAACATGCATCATGGATAATATTTTAGCAATAATCAAAAAGACATGTAATCATATTACAAGTCCTATATACTAAGAGTCAAGCAACACTTACAAAACTCCCAAGTTTGTAGAACGTTCGATAAGCTTTTGATTGTTGCAATCCACTAGCTCCGAGCTCCCCAAGTGTGAAGCCTCTAGTTTGTGACATACGATTTGCACTTGGTTGATCTTCAAGCACCAACAAGCTCTACACACAAGCCTCTCTTGAATGACCAAAGAGCTTGTGAAAGCTTGTTTGATCTAGAAGGTATGGAACTTAGTATTTAGCCCTCAAGGATGATGGTTAGAAAGAGATATCACAATTCTTATGATATGTGAATATTAAATCATTTTTGACTAATTTGCCACCTCCCTTTCAACCTAAAAAGGGGAAGGTCATGTTTATCACAGATTTGGAATTTTGGCTATTGCACACTTGCATGTGTATTAAGAATATTTGAAGGCTACATTATATTTATAATTATAAACTTTATATTTTAAATTAAAAAAATTTAAAAATCAACTAAATAATCAATAAAAATTATTTATAAAGATATATGTTTTATTTTACTCTTAAATATACATTATTCAAGTATATGCATTCAAATGAAATATTTTTAATTTTAAAATAAAATATGTGAATATTAAAAAATAAAAATAAACTTATCATTATAATTTCAAAACAATCAGAATATATAAGTGTGTAAATAAATTCATAATATTAATAAAAAAATTATAACTTAAAATAACAAAAGATTATTGAAAAAAATAAGAGGATCAAGATGATAATTTTGAAGACTATAAAGAAAGTTTATTCAGGCTAAGGAGCATGGAACTAAACATAGAGATGTTTAAAAAAATACAAATTTTGCAAGTTGAGGTGTCTATAAGGTTCGACCTTAAATATATCGGGGAGTTAGAATTTTGGCTACAAATATAGGGGCTATGGATCATAGTGCTATGAATATGAAAATGCAATGCATGTGTGTTATGAGGATGCGAATGTCACGTAAAGTTTCCTTGTATTTTGAGGATGCGAATGTCACATAAAGTTTCCTTGGAAAAGGCATCACTCAGAATAAGCTTCTCCAGGCTGGGCATGCTTTGAATGAAATGAAATGGCAAATGAGCAGATTCACAAAGAAAACAAGTCATTTCAATTACTTTCAGCCCGTGCAAGAGAACTTGAAAATTTTCACTGAACATATCCTTCACCATGTTTCATTCCACCTTCAGCTGTTCCAAGCTTGGGATTGCAACCTAAGAGACCATATTAAGTAATAAATACCAACAAATAAAAACTCAAAGTTAATCAGTATAGAAATCAAACTAAATATCTTGCATCCTAAATTATTCAAAAGTCAAAACCAACCTCATTAGTAATTTGAGACATTAAAGAGAGAAAAAAGAATTATTGCATAATTTTTTAAAATAAAGTAGGATGATCGTATGTAATATTGATATAAAATTCAATTGCGAAAATGTTAATAAACTGAAATTGTCAGCGAAAGTCAATGTCTTCATTTGAAAATATTGAAGCAAATAATTCAATCTTTGGGCAGAGAACGACATCAATCTTTGTCAAGGACAAGCATTCCGGAACATCACCTTCAGAGTAAAAATTTGACAATCTAGGCAAACACTCAAGACTCATCGAGTGTAAGTTAGGAAATATGGTCTTGTTCCACGTTCCTATTTCCTAAAGCAAACCCAGATTATTGCATTTGATCAATACATAAGAAATAACAATTCACATGATACATAAGAACATTTGATCAATACATACCATTTTCTCGTGGAACTGTTTTATAGTGGCATTGAGATCACCTTTCCGATAAGTTTTATAGTAGACAAAACTTGTCAATCCGACACTGCCTAGCTTCGGTGCAGTTAGTACTCCAAAACAGAAAGTCCTCAAATTAGGGATTTTTTCAAGAGTCACTTGTTCCAAACAAGGGAATGTGAAAGTGTAATTGGCCAAGCAGAATGCAGAGATTTAACTTTTTCAAATTGGTGAAAACAATGTATAAATCTCATCTGTTGTCCCATCATCTTCTCCTGCCACTATTTCCCTCAACCTTTTGCAACGTTGTACCTTCAACTCCACAACATGCTCTTCGCTACTGTTGATGTACATCGTAACTGTTAAGAGTTCGGAAGGACGCAGAGGATGGTGATACACTAATTAATCCATGGCATTCATATGTCTTAAGTTTGATTGCATCAACGAGTCCTTTAAATAGCTCTTTGAGAGAAGAATCATGGACTTTAACCTATTTCAGATTGATTAATCTTGGAATGGAACAAGCCTTATGGATTCCCGGTCTAATAACAACTCTTCTAAATTGGGGAACCCCTACACAGCAAGTAAATGTGAAAAATTCAATCTATTGGTCAGTTTTCATCCAATCTTTTCATTTCAATAAAAAGAAATTATTGTAATTTAAAATGTTTCAGAATCCATTGAATTTTTGTTGGATGGTTAGGATGTTATTTAAAATCTATGCAAGTTAGTAAAGAAAAAAAGGGACTAACCTGATTTTGATATTCCTCATTTGGATATTCCAACAGCCGCATCTTCAATTTTGGACAGTCATGAATGACAATATTTTTCAAAGATGGACATTGCAAACTACCACTTCCTGAATAGAAACTCAAAAGTTTTGGCAAACCTTCAAGTGCTACAGAGTTCAAATCAGGAAACACAATGTTATTAACTGATTCTGATGCTTCCTCTACTTTGATTAGCCCTTCCATCATCTTACAACTCCTTAACTTCTATTTTTCTGAGTTTCAAAAGACACAACGCCATGGATTTAGTAAATGCATACTTCAAGCCGCCACAGTTTTCTAATTCTACAAACATAAGGTTGTTCAAGTCAAAAATTCCCTGAGGATTCTTGTTACATAAATGGGTAGGTTAATTAATCGTAAATCTATCAATTCCTGCAGCAGATCATCATCAACAGATAGCCCTTCCAAGTCAAATACTTGTTCCACTGATTCACAGCCCTTTACCTCAATCTTCGTCAACTTCTTTAACAAATGGAGCTTATCTGTGGGTACTGCGGCCACTGTCCAGGAAAATCGACACTTATCCACCACCTTAAAATTTTAATTTTAATTACAAGAAATCAATTATTGTTGACACATAAAGAAGAATAAATTAATTAATAAGAATATATATGCCAATGGAAATTAACTAACAAGAACAAATTCTCACCCATTCTTGTTATGGTAGCGTTAAGGCTTCCCTCCCATTCTGTATTGAAATTGTCTGTTCCCCGAAGCTTTGGTGTGCTTAAAGGTCCACAACAGAAAGTGATCGTACTTTCACATCGCTTGATCAATACTCGTTCTAAAGATGGGAAATTGAAGGCCTGTTGATTATCTAAGCAAAAGCTATTGAGACTAGATAAACGAAAAAAGAACATAGATTTTAGTTTCTTGAAAATAATAGTTTTATCTGCCGCTGCAGCAGCATCTCCATCTTTTGCCACTATTTCTGTCAGCTTCGTGCAATATGTTACTTTGATTTGTGTGAGATTTACCATTTTTTTGGCTGTTGAGGCAGTTACCAAGTTTTTTAATCCATTACAAGAAGTCACTGCGAGATATGATAAATTTTGGAAAGAGAATGAGGATGGCGCTATGTTTATCAAACTGCGACAACCGAGTACTTTTAGAGTCTGAAGAGAATGAACAAGAAGTGGATTGAGTGGAGAGTGTTGGTTACATTTCCATATATGCTTCAAATTGTCAAGATAAGATAACTCCAAGTGTTTGACAAGTACAAGTTGCTCCTCTCCAACTCCTCCATGTGAGAACAACACTTGTACAGAACCACTGTTTACATTAAGTGCGTCTAGTCTGTGAAGTCTTTTAAGAAAATGGAGGCCTTCATCATCTAAGTGTATGAGCTTAACAACTTTAAGTTTGGAAAGTTTCTCAACTGGAAATCCACCTCTCTCCATCATTCTCAAATCCTTCCCCCCAAATGTCACATCCTCCAAGCTGTCTTTCACTTACAGAGCAGAGGAGTAAATACATTTTTATTTCTGTAAAATAATATGAATTGTTCAATATTATTTAAAAATATATCAATAAAAAAGATTAATTATGATTATCTTAATTAGTTTTGCCTAATGCTTTTAAATTTATAACTTATATAATGTATATTTTTTATATAATTCTAATAATTTAAATTGTAAATACATACAATTATAAGCAATAATAAATAATTAAATTAATTATTTTATAAGTAAGATCTTAAACTTAAATTTAAATATTAGTTATTTTTTGGTTTTTGAAAAAAAAAAGAATTTTTTTTATTTTTCCAAAAAAAGTAAGAATTTTTTTTTAAAAAATCACAAAATAAAACATTGTGCAAGTTTTTGTACCTGATCAACCAAAGAGATGGGTTGGCTTTCTCCATCTGGTGCAAATTTTATCACGTTGTGACAGCCATACACCATGGCACATTTCAATTTTGGCAATTGAACTCGCATCTTTGGATAAAAACTTGTGAGCTTTTGTAGGTTTGAAAATTGAACTGAAGACAGAAGAGGAAATATTAAAGGAGGAATCGATTGTTGTGTACACTCAGCCTCTGCAATAATTTCGAGTATTCCAGTGTTGTATATTCCAAGCTTTTCGAGTCTCAGAAGATATCTAGCTATTGAGGATGGAAATATATATTTCAGATCCTCACAGGATGAAACATGAAGTGATTGTAAGCTTTCAAAAGTAAAATCCTTTTGCCAATTTTTACTCCATATATGCTTCAATGAGGATAGGCCTCTTATACATAAATCTTTCAACTCAAAAACTACTGCATTATTCAACTGTTGGACTTGATATATTTCTTGCACAGAAGAGCATTCCTCTAACATCAACTTCTCTAATCCTTGAAATCTTCTTAAGCCATTCAATGGAAAAATAGTTAATAGTTTTGAGCATCTTTCAATTGTTAATGATTTTAATTTGCTGAAAAAATCATCATCTCCGAGTTGGTTGTACCATATATATTTCAAGCTACTCATATCTTTGAAATCCATGCCCTCTAATTTTGGAAATGCAACCTGCAATATCAATTTCACCTCATATATATATATATATATATATAATCCACCAAGAAACTTAGAACAGAAAAAAAAAAAAGTAGTTAAGTTGCATCAAGAAACTTAGCATGATTAATAAAAAATATATATGGGTAAATTGCTAAAACCCCTTTGAAGTTTAGTCAAATACATTAGTCAATCCCTCATTTTTAGAAAATACATTATGACTTTGATCCCTTATGTTTAGAAAATACATTATAACTTTTGCTAATTTATTTGTTTGGGTCATCCATAAATGTCAATATTTTCATTTAGATTTACTCCTTATCAAAACTTTAAAATTTTTAAATTTATTTTAAAATTTTCTCAAATTTTATATTATGAAAACTTATTTAAAAATTTTAATTCAAAATTAATTTCAGTGAACCTAAATGCAAAAAGACCTATTCAAATAAAGTATCAAACAATATACATTTATATTTTATTTAAATAAAAAAATAAAAACTTATGTGATAAGTCTTTATCAGTGTTTTGCTTGTCATAATACATTTACTAAAATAACTACATATTTAGTTCAAAATATTATAAATAGTAGTATTTTAGAGTCATTATACAATGCAAATGTTTGTACCAGTATAAATAGATATTTAACCTCCTATTTTAAATTAATGACCCGCTATTGCCCGTAGCATTAATGTTATAAAAATATAATTGCCGGTACATTTGCTTCATCACCTTTTTTACTCTTTGACGAGATCCATAAAAAACTTCAAAATGAAAATAACTAAATCTATTTATTGGTTTTCATGATCAGATAGATACAATATACATACATGTAATAATCAGCGCCAAAGTGACCGATATTACGGGACAAATCAAAGCAAAACCATCCTCTTCTTCTTCTTATTCCCCCATAAATTGCTGTTAAAAATCGAATATTTCTTAGTTAAGAATTCTCCTCCACTCTCTATCTTCTCTTCTATTCTATGCTTTTCTGATTTGACATAACAAAATAACAATAAGATAGTATGTTAAAGATTGTTTTTTTTTCTTTTGAAAAAAAATTGGCATTTTGATAGGAAAATTTTGATCAGTTATTGCAGGTTGCGTTAATGGTGGAATCTAATGCTAATTCTTCTTCAGGTGGAAGTGGAAGTGAAGGGAATAATAATATAAATTATATTGCCAATGGAAAAATGATTTTAAGAACAATAAGCACTGCTGGTTTTTTGTCTTCTCCAACAACAAAAATTAATATTGAGGGTATTATTAGTTGAAGCTGATGATTCTACCAGACAAATTATCGCTGCTTTGCTTCGGAAATGTAGCTACAAAGGTCAGTTTTTTTTCCCTTTCCTTTCTCTGTTTCCTCTATTGTTGCATTTTGTGTTTTTGTTTCGTGAATTTGGTTGTTGGGACTTTTTTTTAGTTGTTGAGATGGAAAGTAATGTTTGAGTCTTCAATTCATTATCTTTGAATTCTGATATAATCTTTATCAATCTTGAAAGATAGGAGTCTTAATTTTCAACTGTAATATTAGGATTTTTTTTTGTTTCGTTTTTGGATTGGAGATTTGTTTCTTTAAAAGAATTAAGCTTTAAAGGTACAGTTTGGAACTTTGGTTTAGAAAGGATGATGCATTTTCCCTATTGGATTGTGCCTAATTTTAATTTTTAATTCTTGTTTTTGGTAGGTGTTTAGTTTCAAAAGCATAGTGTGCAAGTAGGTGGATAGGAGAATTAATAGTGAATTTATATCTCCAACCTAGTGGATGTGGGATTATGTTGTACTACTTGCTTCTGTTTAGTTTAGAACAGTTCATACTAAAATAGGAGTTAAATTTATTTGTCCTAATATCTTTGTTAACCATGTCAAGTTTCAAAACAACATTCATTTATATACTTGATGTGTGTGTCTTTAATATCTGAAGTGCGTTCAGCATTGGAGTATTCCATAAACTAAATTTCCATGAAACCTACTGAAATTTATAGGATGTCATACTTCAAACTGAAAAGGATTTGGTTTTGTACGAGCAGCTGTAGCTGTTCCTGATGGCTTAAAGGCATGGGAGATGCTGAAAGGGAGACCCCATTATGTAGACATCATTTTGATAGAAGTGGACTTGCCTTCAATATCCAGATATGCCTTTCTTACTCTGATTATGGAGCATGAGATTTGCAAAAACATACCAGTTATAAGTATGATATAAAAACATACCATTATGTAGACGTCATTTTGATAGAAGTGGACTTGCCTTTAATATCTAGATATGCCTTATGGAGCATGAGATTTGCAAAATATACCAGTTATAAGTAGGGATTGTTATTGTGGCAACAACATTAGTTACACTATAAATTCTAGATTTTGATTCATCAACATTTTACTCTCATATAATAGGTTTAAAAATAAAACTTGTATAAATTGTGAGCAATTCTTTTGAGTACATAGACAGGTACCTTTAAATTCATTTATTTTATTGATAATAACATATGCATAGCGGCATTTGATGGAATTGCATTTAGTTATTTGATGAAATTTTGATTGATTTTATTGAATTTGTTTTTTCCCTATTGTGTAGCTTGCTGTTGTTGTTGCTTTTGAGTCTCTGTCTCATTATTTTAAAATTATAAAGTTCTAAAGTTTTATCATCTCTTTATTTAAAGTCTTATAATCTCTATCTAATTATTTTTTGTGTTATTAATTAATTTTTTTCATTTTTGTGTTGTTTGGCCCACTGCTTGGTTGTTATTTTACTATTTTATAGGTAAAAAATTGTCTTATGTTTCTTGCAACTTCAATCATTTATTTTTTTTTTAAATCTACTTTATTCTTTGAGAACTTTAAGTGATTTTATTTGTTTGATTCATGTAGGATGTACAATATGTCCCCTGCTACACTGGTATGGTTTGAGTATATCCATGGTAGGCCTTCTGCTATGGTACATTGAGTAATTCTTCCCTTCTGCAATTTTCTAATCTTTTTTGAGCTGTTACTCGAGTAGTAACACCAATGAGATTATTAGTTTGGATAATTGAGTCACTAAGTGGATCAATCTGATAAAGATAGGTGTGCTCATACATATCCATACTGGAACCAGATTTGCAATTCTGTGTAAAACACTTCGCATTAATGTCACATTCCAGTCTTGTGTTCTTTGTTCATATATATCTGACTATTGATAGTCAAAGTTTTGATTTTTCTTCTTCTTCTTCTTGCTCCTTTTTTTTTAAAAAAAAAAAAAATTTAACTTTTGTTTCAGTATCATTGTCTAGACTTTTCAATTTTTTTGGGTCCCATATTAGCCAAAATTTTCAATTTCAGAAAACCAAAATCCAGGTCTTTTTTTTAACCTCTAATCTTTACAGATATTTTTTCTAGTCCCTTTATAGGTCATATATGTCATACGGTTCCCCATTTTGATATTTAGGCCATTTACTAAAATATTCAATCAATCAATCCTTAATCTTCTTTGCTTGGTCAAATATTGGATGCCCACATGCCTATTTTGCTTACTGGGCCAACTAGGTGTATATGATATGTTATGACTCTGGTCAATATGGTATTTTATGCTGGCTTTTTGAAAGTTCTGGCTTTTCCACTTCACTTTCAGGTACCAAAGTCTGAATCTTTAGTTCCTTCTTGAATTATTATTATTTTTTTTTTACCTTTTTCACAGTCTTTGTCTTCTGCTTGATTGTATCATGAACCCCTTGAAATTTTTAGAATTAGGCCTGATTTTTCTTTTTCAATGTTGAAATGTGGTTCTTTAGCTTTGAATTTTTGTTAGTGATTTGCCTATTATTGTAAGCTTTGAAAATCTTGGTACTCACCTACCTTTTCCCCTTTCGCTCATGATGTACAATTTGAGATTCAATGGCCTTACCATCACTACTAGAATGCAACGATTTACCGATGGAAATTAGCGACGGACAGTTTTTCGTCGCTAATTACCGACGGATTAGCGACGGATGCTGATTACCGACGGATATTAAATCCGTCGCTAAAATTAGCGACGGATATAAAAATCCGTCGCTAATTTGTTAACATTATTAAAAAAAATTATTAATTTTTGGTATTATATGAATAATTCTATTAATTTTATTAATCACCATAGTACCAAATTTTAATATTAAATAATATAGTTCTAATTTTCTATT
>CATIWO010391113.1:0-16905 GCA_949673435.1 Macaranga tanarius
CTCATGTACAATTATGAGTTGTTTTGAAATAGTATTTATGTAATGATTTACAAAAAAAGTTTATTTCTTAAAAAGATTCTTTAAGCGAATCTTGTTATATGATACGATGAAAAAGGATTTATGATTTTATCACTGGGAAAATATTAAAAGGAATTTAATATCTATGTTTTATCTAAAAGGATATTTCAGTTGATTCACTAGGTAATTTTCTGTGAAATTACTCACCACTGTTTTATTTTCAAAATATATTTTTCCAGATTAGTTAGCTAGCAGCAAGCTAGAGGAGCCTATGGCTGTATACTGGACTACGATGGTCTACGAGGTTTCTGCAACAGAGACTTCGGTGCGGCATGTCATCTGTCATAATGCCGATGCCGAGTTGGCCTTCAAGATTTCGGTGGTACCTATAGGAGCAGATGTTCGAGTATCATCTGTGCGAGAGGAGCGTGAGGATATCGTTCATATGATTTTTCGCATCACGCATGCTACTTCGCTGGATGTTCAAGTCACCCTCTCTTGGGTGTGATGCAGTCATATGGATGCATTGGATTTTGGTTTTTTTTGCTAGCAACCTTTTTCCTACACCCTACCTGAGCGTGTCACCAGAGTGATCCTTGAGCCATAGGGCTAGTGTTTTGATGAGGGATTGACCTAGACTTGTGATGCTGTACTACCTGTATTTTTCCACCACCATCTTGCCGGACAGAGATCCGAGGTTGCTGGAGATTAGGTGCTTGGGAAAGCATATGTATCCCTGTATTATTATCTTAGCATCTAGTACTCGGACTGTATATTGATGTATATATTTATGTTATGGATAGATGGATAACACGATGGTGTTATCACTTTGTATATATTTATGGTTGGTTTTATCTATATGTGATGTATCATGTTTGGTGATGTAGGCAATGTATGTGTTGAAGGGATCTCTAAGAAAATATTTCATTTAAGGTTGCGTTAAGCATTGAGCCACAATATGGAGATATAGAATGACAGGTTTTGACTTAAAAAAAAAGAATATATCCTTTAAGGCTCATTAAAAGTATTAAAAGAATACTTACTGTTGTAATTGTGTATTAATGGTTAATTTAAGGATAAGGTGTGACAGTATGTATAATGATAACTTTATTTTAAGTCCATCTTGATGATTGAGGTTTAAGATTATATTTATAGCATTAGTATGTCAGCTCAGTATAGCATGTCACATCCGGCTCGATAGGTAGAGGAGCAGGTGTGACATTTCCCATGATAATTGTAGCTCCTCCTTCTGCTTATGAAGATATTGGAAAAGAGACCTATTGGGCAAAAATTCATAGATTGGCAAAGGAACCTCGATTTCCAAGCAACATCCTAACAGCCTAACCACATTCCTATGATTAATATGTAAAAGCATTGCTACCTCATTTATAAATTCCTGAAGCTTTGTCTCCTCTATCAATGTCGAATTTTTAATGCGGATCAGTTGGCTTTGATTTTTTGGAGTATTTAAATGTGTAATATCGCTTCTAATGGCCATAACTTTTAGCATAGGTGGAGTTATGGGGCCCATAATATATCAAACTGAAGCTGATTTAGAGACTTATATTTGTTATTAGGTTTACCAGTAACCACCCTTAGTTTTATGCCCAAATTCTATTATTTAGGTCTCCATTTTGAGCTTTGAAGTTTTATGTTCTTTTTTTTTATTATTTTTTTATTTTTGGGCTTTTGTTGTTTTTTCCTTTAAGATTTTTGCTAGCACTAATTATTTATGATGTTCTTAGAGAATAGACAGTTTTTGATGTTTAATAAAAAAAATTCCCAATTTTCCCAATTTCAGTATTCTATGGATCATCGATTTTGATGCCTATTTTTTTAGTATTCATCTGAATCAACAGGTAATAGAAGGTTGTCTTTCGATATTCTTTATGAATCAATGGGATTCAATAATTTGTCTAATTATTTGAGGCTTTCGCTATGTCAATTTTCGACAACAACAATTCTTCTGTCTACTAGCATTCCCTTATACACAGTACCCTGACCCCCCTGACCGAGTACCCTGTTCTTGTTAAATTGATCAATGGCCTTTTCCAACTCCTTTGAGCTAAAAATTATAGTTTTCTGAATTCTGCCATCTCTAGAAGCTAATTGCTAATCTAGAATTTTATTTAACTATATTAAGTAATAGGATTAGAAAATAACTATGAGGGTTTAATAAGTTATTTGATAAAATTTGGAGGACTAAAATGGATTTTTATTAAAAAAAATAAAATAAGGAAGGCACTATAGCTCTTCCTCCTCCCCACACCACTTTTTCTTTATATAGGTTATCTTCATTTTTTTTTCTTTCTTAATTCTTCGTTCTTCATTTCTTTTCCTTCTTCCTAATCTATTTCAATTTTTTTTCTTTCCTTCTTTCTCTAATTAAATAACTCAAATTTCTCTTCAAGTTTCATCTGCAATCAACTTTTGTTGAAGCTACAAATATTTTAAGGTAAATAAAAAAATTTATTTGTTAATTAATTAATTAATTAATTATTTATTTATTTATTTATTTATATTATTATTGGTATTATTATTTTTGAATTTCATATTTGAGTATATGGTGATGTTTTGAGGTAAATGAAGTTAGTTTTATTTTATTTTATTTTATTTTTATGTTAAACTCTTGAATATTTGAGTTTAATTATATGTATTGGGTAGTTGATTTTTGTTTTGAGACTTTAGATAGGCTAGATCTGACTTTTTGGAAGTATCTGTAGCTTCAGGATGTTGTATTGATGTTGGAGATAGTAAAGTTGTGAATTTATGCTTTTGATTTTAGGTTCAAGATTGTCTTGATATAGTATTTTATATTTCCTTTTTAGCTCAAGTGCCACCTATTCCACCTATTAATGTTCAGATTGATGCTAGATTAGGTACAGCTATAGTCCAGCATTACAGCTGCCATGACAATTAGAGAACAACATAGGCCTTAGGATATAGTAAAGCATTATAGACATTCAGCGAGGTGAGACATTCAGCTCCCAGAGTTGCTAGAGATTTATAGGATATCATACTGAGTGTACATATGTATATGTGTATATGTGTATATATGTATATAAATATTTAATTATTTTATCTATGATTTTTTGAATATTATTTTATATTGTGCTAAAGGATCAAGTAAAAGGTATATGATTATTTAATATTTATTGAGGAACTTTTGGATGATGAGTGTTTATACTATAACTCATGGTATTTTTTAGTGCTTAGATGGACTTAGATTTAATCCAAATGGAATTTCTGTATTATGCTATATAATAAATTATTATCATTTTCTGTGGTTATATTTATATCCTCTCACTGAGTAGTCGTACTCACCCACTCACCTTAAACATTTCAGATATCAATTTGGAGTATCAATAAATCCTTGTTTAGCATATTTTGGAGAGCTCTTGGTGTCTGCTCTAGAGGAGGTTGAGCCAACAGCTTTTGCTTTTTGAGAATAACTTTTGTTTAGTAAGCCTCAGAGACATGTGTACAGTTTATTCAATAAATACTGTAAACTTTATTTGGTATTACAGTATGTATGTATGTAATAATGACTATTTGTACTAAGCTCATGATATATTAAGGTTTGCAGATGATTAATAGTTTAATGTTACACTGACCCTTAGGTAGAGAAATGGATGTGACAATTGTAACAACCCACCATTCTTTTAGAAGATTTTCTTTCTAAGTTCCTCCTTACTTCTTTTTAGTACTAGTTTGTATAACCGCCAAGTAACAAAAATAAGTGCCAATATTCTGGGCTTTTTACTATTTTATGGTAAAAAGTCAAACATTTGACTATTTTATGGTGATTTCCAAAATAATTCCCAACATACAGTGTTTTACAAAAAAAAATCTCAAATTATGGTGGTTTTCGGTAAGGTGGCGGAGACTGAGCCATTCCGCCAATTTGAGTGGCAGAATGAGCATTTTGTCAATCAGACTGCTGACTGACGAAATGGCAAGAAAAATTTTTTTTTTAGTTCTGCCACTTGTTTAACATTAACCATTCCGCTACTTGAAGTGGCGGAATGGTTAAAGTGTTTTTGTTTTTTTTTTCAATTTAACATTAACCATTCCGCCACTTTCATGTGGCGGAATGGTTAATGTGCTTTTTTATTTTGAATACAATATTTTTTGTAAACATTATTGAAATTATGCAAAGCTAGGTCATTATGTAAAATATTCACTTGTTTTTAATATTTTTTTTTACATGAATGTTTGGCTTTGAATATTTGTTGATTTATATTCTAAAGTGGTACCAGTATATATATTGCATGCAATTTCATGCACGTAGGTAACCAAAATTTTTTTTATGAATATAAATATATATTTGTTGATTCATATTCTAAAAATTATATTTTTTTTCTTATATTCCGTCGGTTTGACTGGCGCAATATTATGGGAGACTTTTATCCCCTACTATAACACCCACTTCCTAGATTCACTATTCATGCATTATATTCTTATGATATTTAGAGTCCAATTGTGGTATATGTCTACGTATGGGAATGAGTATGTTGGTAGAGAGGGACTTAGTTGTCACAATTAAGAATTTATGGGGTATAGTGTAATATGTCCATTTCATTAAGGGGCATAAATGTAATTGTATTGATATTTGATTATTATAATATTAGTATTATTATATTATTGTTATTTCATATATATGGATTTAAATGGTTAGCTTAGTAATGATTAAAAAAGACTTTAGGGAGTGTTATTTGTTGGCTCTTGATTGGTTAATGTTAAGTGTATATTTTAATATGTATTGTTGAGTGGAGAGTGTAGAGATTTAGGGGAAGAATAAGAGAGGGTTTTTGTTTGAGTTTGAAGAGCTTGTAATCTTGTTGAAGCTAGGAATTGAGAAGCACTAGAGGACCTATTATCTACTAGAGCTTAGTTTAGTAAGCTTTCTTTGTATTTGAGTTGATTTGGTCAAGTTGTGTTGTTGTCAAATTCATGCTCTACTCCTCTATTTTTTAGTCTATTTGTTTATACCATATCTTGAGTTATATAACTTTGATTTGAGCAAGATTAGACTCCCTTGAAACTTCAGAGAGCCCTTTACATTTTCTATGTTTTGAGTTTTGTTTGATTCTATCGTTTGAAGGGGTCAATAGGGCCGGACATTTTCTTGCTTTGGTGAGTACCCTATTTTGGCTAGTTAAATTTTAAAATCCATAATTAATTTCACACACGTCCTAATTGAGTGATTGCAATTGGAATTTATTATAGACACATAACTCTAGCTTTGGTAGTAATTTGGGAGTTATTGGATTTGTATGTGTGTCTTTAGGTTATGTGGAACTTTGGGTAATTAATTGCACTTTGTGATATTGGGGTGAATTTCAATGTTGTTTGTGAGATTGATGTATGAATTATGTGTAGGGATTGATAAAGGTAAGGAAAGCATTTCTCATAATTAAAGGAAAGGCTCTTTTTGAAGAGGAAGCAACTAGAGGTAAGTAACTATTATTACATGTTGTGTATATATATATGCTTAACTCATATGTTTAATAAGATGTATTCCTATATTGGAATTTAATGAATATTTGATTAGTAAAATGATGTAGAATGACTTCTATACTTTTTGTATTGGAAATGTGATGAGGAAATAGGTAAAAGATGATATATGAGTGTGGTGTAGTGGACATCTTGTTTACGAAGGTTGAATATTATAAATATGAGCTTTGATTTAATATTGGTGAATAGCTATTATATTGGCTTATTGAGATGCAATTGAATGAATATGTATTGTGATATATTGGTTGTGTTATATTTCACTTGAAGGTGAAATATGTGAGGATTGGCTTTCAAATAATGATGTTAGTAAATGAGGATATGGATGTATTGTTGGTATACTTCTGGTATATGAGCGGTATATTTTATGTTTATAATTGTGTATGTTGAATGCTATAAATGTGAGCATGGATGTAATGTGTGATGAACATGTTGATTGGCTAAGTGACCGTCAACATACTTGAATTGTGATTAAGTCGATTGGCCAAGTGACCGTCGACAGTGTGAATTATTAAGTATGTTGATTGGCTAAGTGACCGTCAACATACTGGAATTGTGATTAAGTCGATTGGCTAAGTGACCGTCGACAGTGTGAATTATTGAGTATGTTGATAGGCTAAGTAACCGTCAACATACTTAAATAGTAATTAAGTTGATTGGCTAAGTGACCGTCGACAGTGTGAATTGTTGAGTATGTTGATTGGCTAAGTGACCGTTAACATACTTGAATTATGATTAAGTCGATTGGCTAAGTGACCGTCAACAGTGTGAATTGTTGAGTATATTGATTGGCTAAGTGACCGTCAACATACTTAAATTGTGATTAAGTCGATTAGCTAAGTGACCGTCGACAGTATGAATTGTTGAGTATGTTGATTGGCTAAGTGACCATCAACATACTTGAATTGTGATTATGTCGATTAGCTAAGTGACCATCGACATAGTGAATTGTTGAGTATGTTGATTGGCTAAGTGACCGTCAACATATGTGAATTGTTGAGTATATTTCACAAGAAGGTAAAACAAGTGAGGAATTGATGATTGTGAGAAATGAGCCAAAATATGGCTATGTGTGAGGTGATTATGTGAACACCAATGGATATGTTGAAATGCAATGTGTGAATGGGTTATTTAATTATGATTTGATGAATGAATGATACATTGTAATTTTGAATGATTAGGAATTATATATTGATGAATGATTTGGTGTGATCTAGTATGCTTAGCATGTGTTGTTATGGCTTGAATTGAATTATATTCATGTGCTTTGACATCACTAGTCACTTCAAGAGCATTTTCGTCAATCCAAAAAAATGAATTAAGTTCAGGTGTCTTCATGAAAATTGTAGTCCTCGGAAATAGCTTTCCATGGCCTCTTGAATTACTTAAATCCGAGTTCGTTAAAGGAAGTTATAACTGAAAGAGTGAGACATAGTCAGTAGGGTCATGTCTTTGCACGCCTGTGCCAAGTCGGCATCTTACCTGAGACTCGGGGTGCTGACTCGGCACGAGTGTGCCGAGTTGTGACGAGTTAGCCCTTCTTCAGCACACTTCTGTCTTCGTATTTTGACCATAACTTGAGCTATAGAGCTTCAAATGAGGTGTGGTTTGATGCTATAGAAACTTTAAAGAGTCTTCTATAACTTCATATTTTTATTTGGAGTTGAATCTATCATTAAAATTCTATAATTGAGCTTGACATTTTATTGCTCACTTGTCCCTTTTTCATTTGGACTTCCATACGCACTCTATGCAGTGCCATTGGTGATGTAACTTCTTCATGATTGTAAATAGACTAAATAGAGGATTGAAATACTATATTATGATCAGCATAATGTGTCTTGTATATGTGATTATGTGTTTTATGAAGTCAACTCTTAAGTGATAAGTATATATGTACAATTGTATTCATAATTGTTTATTAAGTTGCAAGCTCACCCCTTTCCTAGTTGAAACTTTTCAGGAATTGAGTAGACAAAGGGCTTAAAACTTACATTGGAGTCATAGGTGGACCGAAGTGAGCTATAGTGTACCCAACCTTCATCCTGCATATCATAAGGCATTGTGTGTATCGGATAGTTTTTGTAGTATATGTGTATCAATTAGACAAGCATATATGTAATGCTCAATATGTATGTACATTATGAGTTGTTGGTATATATATATATAAGTATCTTTTATGGATGAAATTTTATTATGCATAATGTGAGATACTTGATTGCCACGTGAGCATATATTTGATTGGGCCACGTGTAGGATTATGTTTAAAGGCGTCATATTTAGTGGTATCAAAGCATGAATTAGATTCTTTTGGGATATGAAAATATATTGTATTCATGGCATATCATGCATAAGTCATAGATGATATAGTTGATATGTATTGCATATGACAGGATAGAAGGACACCACGCTCAAAACATTAACCAAATGAGTCGTCAGAGTCAAATTTTGGACAAATACTTGTGCATGCTTTATATGAGCATGAATAATTTTTTTTAAACCCCTCCATAAGATGTATGTTCTTGTATATTAATGAATGAACTAATAGATGAGAATAATGAGTCAAAAGCAAGTGATATGAAAAGATAAGAAGAGAAAGTGCAAAGATTTTTATGGGTATTATGATTTCGCCATAGAAGAGGAATGATTATAGAGTAAGAAAAGAATTCTAGATTGAGTTAATAAGTACTGATGAAATGAGAATTAGTTAGGCAGTGTCATTGTCTGAGTAAGATATGTGATGAGATATAAAATAAAAATATAGATTACATGAGTTGTGCCCTTTAGAACTATTAATGGCATATTATATTAATGTGAATGCATTATAATTTTGGCAATGTTTATGTATTACTAATAATAGTATATTGGTAATACTCAGTTAGATGTAATTATAGTATGATGACTAACTGAGCCTTAATTGAGATTGTTATAGAAAAGTAGTTATTTATTTACAGGATTGGCCCTACTTTAGTAGGGAGATGTCTATATTTTAGGGGAGGTTCTGCCAAATTTTCAGTAAATTTTTCATAAATTAAGCTTTTGTCATGAGGTTGTAATGATAAAAGCCTTGTGTGTAATGGATGAATTATGATCTATAGGTTATGATATGAAATATTGATAATGGTATGGGTATGATACAAGTGGAATACTAATTAAATACTCTACGAGGTTAATGTATGTATTATGAAATAGTGAATATGGGAAAAATATATAGCAGAAAATATAGAAGACTTAAAAGTCAAAAAGGCATTGATAAATTTATGAGCAGTGCATCAGTTTCAATAAATATATGTAAAAGTTGTAATAGAACCCATCCGAAAAAATTTTGAGGTCTTAGATTTAATGTCTGCTACTAGCATTGTAAGTGGGGCATTTCTTTAGAGATTGTTCATTGAAGAAACTCTTGAAAGATCTTACCTAATTAAACAAAGCGGTACAAAAAAGGAAATGTTCCAAATCAGTAGTAAACCAAGTGGAAGCTAAGAGAGTAAGGAAAAAGGAATTGGTATTACAACACAAATTAGATTTGATGATCACTTATATGGGTATACATTATATATATATATATATATATATATATATATATATATATATATATATGGCACATTTGTAGTATATTTTTCAGGACGTAGATGGATTGAGTTGAAGTGATTGTTAATTAGAAAGCTCAGGTGGGTCAGAGGCAAGCCTGGTATTGGCACTCTCATTCTCATTAAAACATGTCATAGCATCTTGAAATCATGTAATAAAATCATCAGTATACTTTTAAGTATATGTATGTACATATCAAATATGAAAAATTTTCTTATACCACGTGTTGGTATTATATTGTGAACATGTGTATGTGGTACCTTGAAGGGTGCTACCAAGGATAGGTAATTTTATTAATTGAATACTTATTATAAATTCATATTGATAACGAATAAAATGCATGAATTATAATTGTTATTATATGTAAGTGATTGAGAATGAAAAGATGAGTATGTTGGATGAGTTAAGAATATTGAGTTATGTTTGGTAATGTAATCATATTATGGTATGTCATATGTGCTTAAATTTGGCATACTAAAATGAAGTTGATATATATGATGGTATTGATTTGTGGTTATATGTGTGGTTGTATTATGAACTCGAGTTTGATCCATTGAGTATAATGATACTATAATGTGAGTCAATGTAGACGTGATGATATCGATTGGCTTTGCGACCATCGATTATGAGAAATATGATATCGATTGGTTTTGTGACTATCGATCATATGAAATATTAAATGATACCATATTGATAATATTAAGTGATATGGGATGTGAAATTACAAACATGAGTATAATTGGGGAATATGGAAAGTGTTGAGTGTAAGTAATTGTTAATTTAATGCTTTTGTATATTGATTCTCTTGTAACTATAGCTATATGAATATGTTGGTTGGTGTATGCCAAATATTGTGGCAAGGATGATATATTGATATGTTGTTGTGAGAATATTGAAATGAAAATGTGATGTGATGAATTATGAATGATACCGCATACTTTAAATTGTACAATCCACTTGATGTGGTGTGAATAAACATATGTCAAGACACGGTTTATTTAGGGTTAAGACATGGGTGTATTTCATATTGCAATTTGTAGATAGTGAGGGATACGGGCTAGAAACAGGCGCGTTTATAGCCATGTTGAAATGTGTATTTTGGGCAGTGTAATACACGGGCAAAGACACGGGAGTGTCTATAATCATGTATGTATGTTGGATTTTGAACAGTGAGATTCACGAGCATGTGAAGCTTGGAAAAATTTTGGCTGCGAGCAGACACTGGCGCTCACCAGTTTTGTCTAAACCATAATGATTATGTAATTTGTTCTCAGTTGAATTAATTATATTCTATTAATTAGTTCTTGAGAAGTATTATATGTTAGCTTATCGATTATAATTATATTCTTCTAGTATGGAATTGAGGATTAAGGGTGTTAGAAACGATGAAATGCAACTGCGCATATTTTGCTATATATAAGCCTCTATATATGAAATGATTGTGTATACTAAATGTATTATAAATGGGTGAATATTTTAATATTAAACAATGTAGGGACATAGATATACTTTGAGCTTGTGATAGTGAATGAAAAATGGTGTAGGAAAGAGCTATTAAGACTATGAAAGTATGTATATAAATGTTGAAACTTGTGATTGATTGAGTATCATATATATATCTTTGAAGAGTCTCTGAGTTTCTTTGAACCTTATTTGAGTGTGGAAAGTTGCATGGCTTTGAGAAGACTAACAAGGGAATTTTAAGATTTTGAAGGAAAGGAATATTTAGTCTGAGATACATGGGACAATATAAAATTATAGAGAAAATGGGACCATTGGCATATAAATTGGCCTTGCCAAGACAACTATTTTTTATTCATGATGTGTTCTATGTGTTTATATTGTCATAGTATATATCGAATCTTAGTCATAATACAAGAGTTTGAGGTAGAAATTTTTGTAGGACTGACATATATGGAAGAACCGATAGAGATTCTAAATCGGAAGGTAAAGTAATTAAGAAAAATAGAGATTCTAATAGTAGGGGTGAAGTGGAGTCACCACTCGCCTAAAGAAGCAATATGGTGGGTAGAAGAGCTAATGAAGTACAAATATCCATACTTTATCTAGTTAAGTAGTGAGTAGTAAATTTTGGGGATAAAATTTTTATAAGGAGGGGAGAATTGTAACACCCACTTCCTAGATTCACTATTCATGCATTATGTTCTCATGATATTTAGAGTCCAGTTGTAGTATATGTCTACGTATAGGAATGAGTATGTTAGTAGAGAGGGACTTAATTATCACAATTAGGAATTTATGGGGTATAGTGTAATATGTCTATTTCATTAAGGGGCTTAAATGTAATTATGTTGATATTTGATTATTATAATATTAGTATTATTATATTATTGTTATTTGATATATATGGATTTAAATGGTTGGCTTAGTAATGATTAAAGAAGACTTTAAGGACTGTTATTTGTTGGCTCTTGATTGGTTAATGTTTAAGTGTATATTTTAATATGTATTGTTGAGTGGAGAGTATAGATATTTAGAGGAAGAAGAATAGAGGGTTTTTGTTTGAGTTTGGAGAGCTTGTAATATAACACCCGCATCTTCGAATCATTGTGCATGTAGCATACCATCCATAACATATAGAGTGGAGTTATGGATTTCATCTAAGTGTGGGTATGTGTATGTGGTAGAGAAGGACTCATTTGTAAAGAAAGTTTTGAAGTTAATTGTCACATTTGGAAGTTGTGAAGTATTGGGTAATTCTCCTAATTCATTAAGGGTCTGTAGAGATTGGTATTGATATTTGTTTATAATTGTCACTTAAATATCATATATTATTATTGTTGATATTTGTTTGATTACTAAGCATTTATGGGGGAAGAGATTTAAAGGGGGGCAAATGGTGATTGATGATTAGTTGGTCTATTTATATGAGTATGTGGATATGTTTATGTAGAGATTTTTGTAAGCAAGAGGAATAAGAGTAAATTGAGAGCTTTGGGAGATTAGATAATTCTCTACTCATCTAGCATCATTTTGGAGAGCTTGAAGAGATCTAGGAGTTGTTAGGAGCATCATATTTGGTAAGCCTTACGTTTATTATTGGTTTTTTTTTGGGTTAGGGTTGTTGTTGTGAATTTTTTCCTTATGCATCAGTCTTCTTGTTTTTGCTATATTCGGAGTTGTATAGCTCTGATTTGAGTAAAGTTTAATGTTCTGAAAACCTTAGAGAGTCCTTTACAACTTTTGTGTTTTGAGATTGAGTTGATTCTGCTATTAAAACTGTCTAATTTGGCCAGACTTTTTCTTACTCAACCAGCCAACTATGTTTTTCCTGTTTTACCCGAGTTATGTCAAAAATCCATAATTAATTCTACACACATCCAAATCGAGTAATTCTAATTAGGATTTGAAGTAGACTCATAGGTCTAGATTCAGTAATATTTTCATAATTTTTGGACAAGTGTGTGAATTATTTGGACATATTGAACCTAAAGTATGGGATAACACTTGGTTGCATTTGAGGGCAAGTGTAATGTTTACTTTGCGAATTGATGATGTGAATATGTGTAGGAGCTACAAGAGGTAAAGAAAGGCAACTAATTAAAGAACTTTTTTTTATTTAAAGTGGAAAACACTTGGAAGTAAGTAGTTATTGTTATGAATAAATGAGATGCAAGGATATGTAGTATTATGGATTAATTATTATTGTTGTTTTTGTATTTGGTAAATTAAGCATGTTATTTGAATAAGAATGCTTGTGAGATATATCAAATAAATATATAGTGGACTTGGTTTAGAAAATGTACTAGCATTTATAAGAAATGCATATGAATGAATTATGAATATTGAGTTGTGATAATACTATGGTATGTTACAATGTGATTAATATTTACATATTAGTGCAAGGTTGATGTATTTATTATGAGGTCTAGGTTGATGAAATTATTATAAGGTATATGCTTGAACATAGTAAATGTTAAATGTGATGGTATTGAAATGGTGGTTATAAGTGAGTATGTATTGTGAACTTGAGTTGGCTCAATGGGTATATATGATGTTATATTGGTGAATGAAAGTGGATGTGATGTGTGATGAACATGTCGATTGGCTAAGTAACTGTCGACTATGTTAAATATGATTAAGTAGATTGGCTAAATGGCTGTCGACGGTGTGAAATGTGTTATGGTTGATTGGCTAAGTGACCGTCACCATATATGAATTATTGATTATGTCGATTGGCTAAGTGACCGTCAACATATGTGAATTATTGAGTATGTTGATTGGCTAAGTGACCATCAACATACGTGAATTATGATTAAGTCGATTGGCTAAGTGACCGTCGACAGTGTGAAATGTGTTATGGTCGATTGGCTAAGTGACCATCGACATATGTAAATTGTTGAGTATGTTGATTGGCTAAGTGACCGTCAATATACCTAAATTGTTGATTATGTCGATTAGCTAAGTGACTATCGATAATGTGAAATATTATTAAGTCAATTGTCTAAGTGACCATCGACTCTGTGAATTGTTGATTATATTGATTGGCTAAGTGACCATCGACATTGTGACTTGTTGAATATATTGATTGGCTAAGTGACCGTCGACATTGTAAAAGATACTATATTGATAATGATATGTTATGAGTGATGAGGATACTGAATGGTGAACATAATAAGTGTCCTTGCATTTATGCTTATTCATGATATGTTACATGTGCTTAAAATTGGCATACTAAAATGAAGTTGATATATGTGATGGTATTGATTTGTAAGGTTATATGTGAGGAATGTTTATCTGGATACTAACTCATGCATTATCGCATTATATTTGCATATGTGTTAGATATGGATGAATGTGAGTTGTGATTAAGATGATTGTTTGAAATGATGAGGTTTGGTGTATATGAGACACCAACAATGTTGTTTGAATGAGCTTGAGTGTGTTTAGAATGTATTATTATGGGAAGTATTTTTATGTTTTGATGTAGAGCCATATGCTTTAACATTACTAGTCATTTTAAGGGCATTTTTGATAATTTATACAATCAAATTAAGTCCAGTGTCTACATCAAAATTGTATTCCTCTGAAATAGCTTTCCATAGCTTCTTGAATCACTTAAATCTGAGTTCTGTAAAAGAAGTTATGGCCGAAAGAGTGCAATAAGGTCAGTCTGGTCATGTCTCCTGGCACCCGTGCCGAGTCATGACAGAGACACTCGGTGCCAAGTTGTGACAAGTTAGCCCTTCTTTAACATACTTCTGTTTTCGTATTTCGACTATAACTTGAGCTATAGAGCTCCAAATGAGGCATGGTTTGATTTATAGAAACTTTAAAGAGTCCTCTACAAGTTCTATGTTTTAAGGTTGAGTATAATCTATCTTTAAGATTCTCTAATTGAGCTTGACATCTTAGTGCTCACTTACTCCTCTTTCATTTGGACTCCTATTTGCACTTGATATAGTGCCAATGGTAATGAAACTATATGGTGATTGTTTGTAGTCTTGGTAGAGGTTTGAAAGATTATATTATGATCAACAGAATGTATCTTATGTATGCAATTATGTACCTTATTAAATCTCTTATTTATGTAATGGGTATATGTGTACTATTATATTTATAGCTATTTACTAAGTATTAAACTCATTTCCTTGCATTTATATATTTCAGGGCATAGTTAGATAGAGCTCGAAATTACATTTATTGGTAACCTCAGGTGGACTAGAGGTGAGCTTGGTGTATTATACCTCATCCTCATATGACATATTGCATTAAGTAATGATGTTATGTGTATATTGTAGCCATGCATAATGAACACGATATTGGGATAATAGATAATGGATGGGCATAAAAGTATATGTATTTTCATATATTACTTGCGAAAAATTTCTTATGCCACGTATGTATAATTTATTTTGGCCATATGTATGGCTTGATTGAGGGTCTCACATGTAATCTTGTTGAAGCTAGGAATTGAGAAGCACTAAAGGACCTATTATCTATTGAAGCTTAGTTTGCTAAGCTTTCTTTGTATTTGGGTTGATTTGGTTGAGTTGTGTTGTTGTCAAATTTGTGCTCTGCCCCTCTATTTTTCAGTCCATTTATTTATGCCATATCTTGATTTATATAACTCTAATTTGAGCAAGATTAGACTCCCTGTAAACTTTAGAGAGTCCTTTACATTTTCTATGTTTTAAGTTTTGTTTGATTCTGTTATTTGAAGGGGTCAATAGGGCCGGACATTTTCTTGCTTTGGTGAGTGCCCTGTTTTGGCCAGTTGGATTGTAAAATCCATAATTAATTCCATACATGTCCTAATTGAGTGATTCTAATTAGAATTTATTGTAAACACATAACCCTAGCTTTATTAGTAATTTAGGAGTTATTAGATTTGTATGTGTGTCTCTAGGTCATGTGGAAGTTTGGGCAATTAATTGCACTTTGTGATATTGGGGTGAATTGCAATATTGTTTATGAGATTGATGTATGAATTATGTGTAGGGATTGATAAAGGGAAGGAAAGCACTTCTCATAATTAAAGGAAAGGCTCTTTTTGAAAAGGAAGTAACTAGAGGTAAGTAACTATTAATACATGTTGTGTATATATATGCTTAGCTCATATATTTAATAAGATGTATTCCTTTATTGGAATTTAATGAATATTTGAAATAATGTAGAATGAGTTCCACACTTTGTGTATTGGAAATGTGATGAGGAAATGGGTAAAAGATGATACATGTGTGTGGTGTAGTGGACACCTTATTTATGAAGGTTGAATATTATAAATATGAGCTTTGATTTAATATTGGTGAATGGCTATTATATTGGCTTATTGAGATGCAATTGAATGAATATGTATTATGATATATTGGTTGTGTTATATTTCACTTGAAGGTAAAATATATGAGGATTGGTTGTCAAATAATGATGTTGGCAAATGAGGATATGGATGTATTGTTGGTATACTTCTGGTATATGAGTGGTATATTTTTCGTCTATAATTGTGTATGTTAAATGCTATAAATGTGAGCATGGATGTAATGTGTGATGAACATGTTGATTGGCTAAGTGACCGTCAACATACTTGAATTATGATTAAGTCGATTGGCCAAGTGACCGTCGACAGTGTGAATTGTTAAGTATGTTGATTGGCTAAGTGACTGTCAACGTACTTGAATTATGATTAAGTCAATTGGCTAAGTAACCGTTAACAGTGTGAATTATTGAGTATGTTGATTGGCTAAGTGACCATCAATATACTTGAATTGTGATTAAGTTGATTGGCTAAGTGACAGTTGACAGTGTGAATTATTGAGTATATTGATTAGCTAAGTGATTGTCAACATACTTGAATTGTGATTAAGCTGATTGGCTAAGTGACTGTCGACAGTGTGAATTGTTGAGTATATTGATTGGCTAAGTGACCATCAACATACTTGAATTGTGATTAAGTCGATTGGCTAAGTGACCGTCGACAGTATGAATTATTGAGTATGTTGATTGGCTAAGTGACCGTCAACATACTTGAATTGTGATTAAGTCGATTGGCTAAGTGACCGTCGATAGTGTGAATTGTTGAGTATGTTAATTGGCTAAGTGACCATCAACATACTTGAATTGTGATTACATTGATTGTCTAAGTGACTGTCGACAGTGTGAATTGTTGAGTATGTTGATTGGCTAAGTGACCGTCAACATATGTGAATTGTTGAGTATGTTTCATAAGAAGGTGAAACAAGTGAGGAATTGATGATTGTGAAAAATGAGCCAAAATGTGGCTACGTGTCAGGTGATTATGTGAACACCAATGGATGTATTGAA
>CATIWO010391180.1:0-11796 GCA_949673435.1 Macaranga tanarius
GAAAATAGACAGAGGTGATAGTCTAGGGATTAATAGTACCCATATATTAATCCAATGACTATGAACATTTATAGCATATGTACCAAATGAGTTTGTCACTCATATTATCAACTCTTGATAATAAACTCATTCAACATAATATTAAGGGTAAATACTCAAATAAACAAACACTTTGATTTAAATGAATATTTTATTGCCAAAGGGATAAATATACAATGTCTATATACAGGAATGGCCATAGGGCACATCTATACTAACAGATACTAGAAATATAATATTAATCAAGAATATAAAGCAATTTTGGTTTTTTTGAAAGAAAAAAAAACTTAAAAATTTCATTATTTTTTTTATAGTGATAGTTAAAAAATTCCCTTTGTATTTTTATTTTTTTATAAATATCAGAGTTCATAATAAATTGATTTATAAGTTGTGTTTTTAGTGCTGGGAGATTCTTCAAAAAAATATTTTTTCAAAAAATCAAAATTTCTTTATATTTTTTATTAATATTCTTAGCATCTCTAATTTTTTCATTTCATATTATTTATTGTGTTCAATCTCCATTAATTTTTTTTAAATAATATGAAAGTTGAGTTAATTTTTAAAAAATTAAAATATGGAGACTTTCGAGACATAAAATAATGTAAAAATGTTAAATTTTATGAAAATATTTCAAAATTAATTTATGAGGTTATTAGTAAGATTAACATTTGATAATATTCTTTTATATTTTTTTTTGTTAAAAAATGAAATTTAATAAATAAAATTACTTTATAAGGATCTAAATATAATTTTTTTTAAATATATTTACATCCTTAAATTAAAATTGAATATAATTTAAACAATTTGTAATGTTTTATAGTTAAATTGACATGATTTTGAAAATAAAATAAAATTTAAAATTGGACCCAAATTCATGGTAGCATTGATAATTTTTTAAGAAAATTACTTGTAACTAGGTAAATTTTATAATTTTTTGTTAATAAGAAGATTAAATAATTTAATTATTAATTAATGGATTGCACTATAAGTAGCGGTCATTTTAATAGATGTAGGATTTAAATTTTATACAACAAAATATTCTTATAGAAAAATGACCGATAAACTACTTTCTTACTAACACGTACATTTTATAATTTAATTACATAATTTTTTTAAAAATATATATTAAAGTATAAACGAAATCAAAGTAAAAAAAAAACATTTGTGAGTAATTAATTTCAGAAATATTATTTATTTGCTGGATCCATTTAAAAAAAAATGGAAATTTAAAATTAATATGACACATATATTTAATATCTAATATATGGGTAGCTGTATATTTTACTTATTTGCCATTGATACGAGTGATAAAAGAAACTTATTAGGAGTATTTTGTAAAGATAAAATATTATAGTGTTAATTGAGAAATCTTGAGCCAATGTTCAACTACTAAGCATTACATTACCATATAAACTGATTCATATAATCTCATCTTTAAAAACTTGATTGGCCTAATAAAAACGAACTATACATGAAATATTGGGCACAAATTCAAGTCCCAGGATCAATTTTCTTACAACTGTACTACAAATGCAATTTCTAACATTTTATTCCAATGTGGAATTTTTTTACATTTGATATTTTTTGTATTGAACAATTATAGATTCTAACTATTCTAAAACTCAAATAACTCAAATCAAATGAACCTTATAAGTAGACTAAAACTCTTCTAATACTTATTATTAAAAAAAAAAAAACTCTTCTAACACATATTCAATTTAACTCTTAATTAGAAGTGACACGATTTGGTGATCTGGACCAGAATAACTCACCTTTTAACACACAAGTTGAAGTTTCATGAATCCAAAACGAAAATTCTTCTTCCAAGAACCACAAGAGGAAATTGTCAATTTAGAGCTATAGAATTGAGGCGAGTTAAGCCAAATTTTGGCTAGTTTAAATTTAGGTTGTTTATAAATGAATCATGCTTATTATAACACATATTGTTTGTAAACTGTTAATAAAATTAAATAAGTCTGAAATAATTTTAAAAATATAAATTATTTATTAAAAAATAAAAATATATGATTTACTAAATAAATTATAATATATTTAATAATAATAATAATTTTATTTTAATAATATATTTTTTAGATATACTATAAATAAAAATTTATATTTCATATATTTAATATCAAATTATTAATATATAAATATATATTACGAAATTTTATTTGAATCTATTTACGAACTTTACAAATTAAATTTTACGTAAATTGAACACAACTCATTTATTAAATAAATTTTAATATACGAATTTGAACGAATATTTATTAAACCGAATAACGAGCAGTTTATGAATAGGTAGCGAACAGCTCAAACAATAACTAATATATATATATATATATGCACATTTTACAATTTACAAGTGGCATCACCACCATTCTAATAGTAAATCTTACACCGCACACCTCGCTTGACTTCGTCCATGTCTTTTTGCTCTATTTCACTACTATATAAAGCACATACTCAAATTCCCTGTTTTCGTCCCAATACCTCTCCACCGCTAATCTCTCCTTTTCACAATCAGCAACTCCTTAATTCTTCGTGCAAATATTGTTGGCTTACTGTTGAACCTTTGTATCATTATGGGCACACTACAGCTTCTTCTCTTCTCAATCTTGTCCATTTCTCTCCTTTTCCTTATTTCAGGTTTCAATAATTTGCTCTCTTTCTCAGCTTCTCTACTTAATTTTACTATATATATATATATGCTTATATATATACACCCTTCAACTTTGCTTGGTTTCTTCTTGTTATTTTTTATTGTTTCAAAGGCTTGAACTAGTCTAACTTAATTAATCATTTATGTCCCTGTTATATGTTTGATATTAATAGGTGTGCATGGCAGCCACCACCATCACCACCACCATAACCACCGCCATCTCTTCAGCTTCAGGCCAAGTAAGCTGTTTGTTTTTGGAGACTCCTATGCAGACACAGGCAATAACCAAAAATCCATTGCCAATTCCTGGAAAGAACCTTATGGAATCACCTTCCCTGGAAAACCTGCCGGCCGTTTCTCCGATGGCCGTATCTTGACTGATTATCTTGGTGGGTCCTCTCATAGATATACATATATATCTTTCTTTCTTGCTTGTCTAATGATTATATATATCTACGAAAATGATTTGTGTCTCCGCTGAGAAATCATTCGGGGCAATTTACCAGTTTATTGTCCGCATGATAGAAGGGAGGAAAATTTTTATGAGGACAAAAAAAATAATTAATTTTACATATAAAATTATCTTTTTACCTCCATAATACTCTGTGAAATGGGGAGTCAAAATCATAATTTGGTTATATATATATATATATGCTTTTATACTAACTTTAACTTTTGATTATATATATATATCCACACAAACACTGCAAGTGATGACCTTTGGGTAGCTTTAGTAACGCTTTAATCTTGTAGCATGCAATAATAATAATAATAGCTATGTAAGTGGTGGGTTCATGTTGTGTCCATGCTTTTGCACACTTTCTTTTTTTTTTTAATCCAAGTGATAATTAAGATACTGAGTTCTGTTCTTTTGCTTTTCCTGTAAAATGCTGCATTATTGTAGCTCTTTTCTTTTTTCAAAAAAAAAAAAAAAAAAACATTAAAGTTTTTTTGTTAAGTCTTTATTTTTGTCTCCCACATGACCCATACTATGCGCATACTTGTTGATTGTTATTTATTACAGCTACAAGTTATCAGTGTTTCTGCAATAAAATTCCTCTGTCCCAACCTACTTTACCCCACATGATATGATACCGTCATTCTTTGGTTCCTTCTTTTTAGAATTAGCTAGAATCATGACAAGTTTCTATAAATTTCTTGTGGTTCAATTTTTATCTTTAATAATTTTAAGCTCTTTGCCCAATAATTAACTTGTAATCATCACTATGAATAATAATAGCCTTTTCTAGTGGTCATTTAACGTTAAATTTGAGTTGTAAGTGTACCAACTTTATTGATAATGCTTTCTTTGGAAGGCACTTTTATCATTAATCATGCACTTGAAATTTAGTGACTTAAAAAACTAATAATACAATAATTTCTTCTTTTATTATATATATTATACCTTTGTAACATCTATTAATTACTTTCATTATAAAACCTTTTTTATATATAAATGTGTTTTTACTTTTCTATGTATGGGTGTATGTAAAAATAATTACTATATATATATACACACTATCGTTCATTAAACAATTAAGTACATATAATGTAAGTAAATCATTTCGAAGAAAATTATACAAAAATGTGTTCCAATAAAATATTTCCTGCCGACATTGATTTCAATTTGTAAGTAAAATAATTTGAAAGAATATATAATCATGCACTATATTTATAATTTTTTGAAAATATATAATTGCATGAAAATTCAATTATATATATATAGTCTTATTAAGTGATTATATATATTGTATGCAGCTAGATTTATTGGGGTGAAATCTCCAATCCCCTACAGATGGAGAAAATATGCACCCAATCACTTGAAATATGGGATGAATTTTGCATATGGAGGAACAGGGGTATTCGACACATCTTTTCCTGAACCAAACATGACTACACAGATTGACTTTTTCCAGCAAATGATCAATGACAAAGTCTACACCACCTTTGATCTAAATTCCTCCGCCGCCCTCCTCTCCCTCGCCGGCAATGACTACTCCACTTACATCGCTGAAAATGGCTCTGCTCAGGTTAGAATTAAGTTTGTTTCACATATTATACATTGATCAATCTTAAATAATTAAGATATTAGAAATAATTAATAAGTTTTTTATTGATTCATTTAATACATTTTGGCATATAAATTGTAAAATATATAATTGCAGAATTTAGGCTACACCGATATAAATTCTCTCTAAGTACTACTAGTAAATTAAAATTCATTAATACTTTAAGTTGTTTTTAATGACAAATATGATAAAAAAATTTCTACATGCATGTTTCAGATAACTAAATTTTTTATTTAGAGTTGTTTATGTTCATATATTTATGAAAAAAATAATAATTTTTTTTATTATTTAGAGTGTAAAAATTATTATCCGAATAAATAAATTTAGTATGGGTATGAGACTTAATCTATCATATTACTAGATATTACTATGATAGCAATACTTTATGATTTTCTTTTTCCACTATATATAGTGACAAGTAGAATCTGTTCCATTGATTTCCTGAAGAAAAAAAAAATGTTCATCACTAATTGGAATCTGAATTTCTGTATTTCATCTTTATGTGTCCTTCACGATCATTTTCTTGAATTTGAGATTTTCTTTAACAATTGGATTTGAGATTTGACGCAGATGTATCTACCAAATAAAAATTGATAGATGTCCAAATTCCAAAACCCACTTAATAGACAACCAGAAATTTACAAATAATTTAGTTAGTTTTAGGCCAATAAATTAAAGGGAAGTGATGGGTGTCGCAATTTGCGACACCCATCGCAAAACTTTTTGGCAAAAATACCCCCATGATACAAGGGGATATTTATTTGTGGGGGTTTAATTGGGGAGAAAAAGTAAGTGCACGGGTTGCGAGGGCACTGTTCACCTCGCAACCCGCGACGCTTACCTTTTCCCTAAATTAAATGGGACAATTACATGTGTGCAAGCAATTGTAATTGCCAGCTTAGTTTTTCTGGAAACTTTTTGGCAAAAATTAATGCTAATTTCATCAGATTTTTGGCCTATACGAGTGTCATTTACCATCATCAGTGTAATGTGCACGTCATGTTCACTTCACTTAAGTGAACTTTTATGTATATCTGGACCCAACTACAATTGGGTTCTTTTGTAAACGTGACATGTTTTAGTTCATACCTCTTAGTGGGTTATTAGGTGATCTCTCTTACAATACATGTGTTGTTTTCCTAAAAAAAATAAAACAAAATAAAAACTTTATGATCAGGTGATGAATATTTTTATGTACCAGATTTAATTATGGTCTTGAGCATTCATCTGATTCATATCATATTTTACTTTTCTTTCAATTTTTTTAAAGTCTGTAAATTTTTCTTGACAAACTGGGTCATCAAAATGTAATTTTTTTTTCTATCCAAAATAGCTTAAATTTTAACATATATACATATAATAAAATACATGTATAGCTAGCGGCAAAATCTTAAAGTTCAAATTTTAGTAGGTCCAAATATACTAAAAAAGAATTAATTATAGAAATTTGAAATTTTCATAACTTTATATTTATAAAAGAAAATAAAACATTATCTTTATTATTGAGCATAAATCAATACTATATATCGATGAAGTTTAAACCAAATGGTTTACACGCAACATCAGATAAAAATTTATTTTTGATTTATCACCGCATAAAAAGCCCACAAAATAAATATAAACATATATAATTGGTAATATATGATATATAATTGATAATATAATGTCATCGCAATTCCAAACACAGAAAAAAAAAAAAAAAAATCAATACTACATATCATGACTGTTTCTCATATAAATTAACATTAATTACAATATTTTTTACAGGGTTTTCCAGACTTCATTCAACAAGTGGTGAAGCAGCTAACAGTGAACTTAAAGAGAATTCATGAATTAGGAGTAAAGAAAGTGGCAGTGAGTGCTTTACAACCCTTAGGCTGCCTTCCTCGCAGTACTTTAACTTCTTCCTTCCGACAATGCAATGGAACAGAAAACGAGCTTGTCAGCCTCCACAACCTCTTGTTGCAGCAAGCTGTCTCAAATTTGAACAATCAGACCAAAGATTCCACTTTTGTCATTCTTGATCTTTATTCTGCTTTCATGACTGTTTTCAAGAACAAAGGAGATCATCCAGGTGAACAAGTAGCTTTAATATCAAAATCTTGATCTTTTATTGCATTACACTTTAGTTTTAGTAATTTTTTTACGGTAATTACGGTCAAAGATCAAAATAATTTTTTGGACAAAAATTCTCTTAAGACAGGATAAAATTTTTCCACTTTAGCCACAAAGACCCCAGTTAATTTGAATCTAAGACTCCTAATTTTTAGAAGAGAATTTCTGTCCTAATTTTTTTACTCTTTAAAATTACATATTTTTATTAATTACTATGAGAAAAAATGAATTATATTTTAATTTTATTGACTTTTGAAAAAATTAATTAGGAATAGTTTGTCACATTAATTATACCAATGCATATGAGATTATGCTTATGCATAACTAGGCACTCAAAACCTTACTAAAGGCAATTCAAATTTAGCTAATAAGTGAGTTTCATGATATCTTCTTGTTTACAGGAAGTTCAACGTTTCAGAATCCATTGAAGCCGTGTTGCATTGGCAAAAGCACTGAATATTCTTGTGGACAAGTAGATGCAAATGGGACAAAGATGTATACAGTTTGTGATGATCCTACAGCTACATTCTTTTGGGACACTGTGCATCCTACACAGGAGGGATGGCGATCAGTATACTTAGCTTTGCAGGCCAATCTTCAACAGCTTTAAAAATTGGATCATTTTATTAATTTATAGAAGAAAAAAAATTAATTAATTAGTTGGTGATGGTGGTTTGTTTCTTCAATGTTTTGTAATCTAATGTTCTTTGGTTTTCTGTTAGATTTATTCGTTTTGTAATCTTTTGTTGGTGTAACATGCTTTTGGGTTCCTTATGTCAATAAATATGGTTCTTCCTTTTTGTTTTTGTTTTTTATTTTATATTTTTTTTTTAAATCATAAACCGATTGGTCTAATCCATAGAGGGATTTTTGGGAAGGCAGGGGAAACGGGTTCGAACCCTACCCTCAACCACATATGTCCTCCTGTCCAGCCACTAGGCTACTTATTTCTTTCTATCGTGATAATAGGTTCTCTGCATAAATAATATTGTATTGCATTGCATAAAATAATAAACTATATATAAATCATAAGAATATTTATTTACTCCTAATATATAATATATGATGACTAAATTTGTAACATATAAACATAAATATTATGTTTTTATTAGTTAAATAAAAAATATTTTAAGTATATTGATCGCAAATCTAACTATTGTGATAGTAGTAAAGAGCTGTCATTTAAGCAATATTTTAAGATTAGCTATTAAATTAGTTATTGAGATACTTTTATTTTTGTAATTTTATATGCATCAATTTAATTAGTTAAAATTTAATAGATTTAGATGATATATATATAATTTTCCCTTATCTAATGGCCAAGCTGTATATATAACCCACTTAAACATAGGGGCTTTTTTTTTTTTTTTGAGAATTGAGAGAGCCATGGATTAATAAGCTTTCAATTTTATGTAACTGGTCCACTGCCTCCTAAATGGACTCCATTTTACAGTGATCTATCACATATGTGTAGAATTTCAATTGAATCAATTTCATTATGAATCCAAATCTGACAACAATAAAGTGGACCTTAGGTTGGGAAGGATATGGGCTTGCGATGCTGAAAATTTAAGTTGTCTATTGCGTACTACCACATGCTCTTAGAACTGATAGATCCAAGGACGTGAAGTTTGGGTTTTGAAATATAATATAGGATATTTACAAAAATATACCAAATATAAAAAAAAAACAAAAATAAGGTTAACTTTTTTTTCTTTCAAAACTAACTTTTTTCATTAAAAAATTTAAAAAAAATGCAATATTCGCGTAAAAGAATTTCAAAAATATGATTTTCTCCAAATACAACAGTAAACAAAACGAGACAAATATAAATCTCAAATTAAAAATTCAAATACAAAACAACTGCCAGGTATCTATTTTATCCACACCACTACTAGCAAATTTTAATAACACATAATATCTAATATCTCTGAAGAAACCAAATACAAGATAATCTCTAACATATATATTTGACTTTTAAAAATTTTAATCAACTCATCTACTCAAAATTTTATAATATTTAAAGAAAGAATAGAATTATAAAAAAAATTCAAAACAACCAAAAAATACCTGAAAATAGACTGAGAAAAACCAAAAACAACCCGAGAACAACCAATTCAAATAACTTTGTTCACCTCTGTTTTACAAAGTATAAACAAAATACTACATTACAGGTTTCATTGAATATATTTAGTAAAAAAAATTATATATTTCACTTTTAAAAATTTTAACTCACTCATTTAATCAAAATTTTATAAAATTTAAAGAAATAAAATAATAAAAATAGGATAATAAAAAGAATAATTCAGAACATCTCAAAAATATGGATAGCAACCTCAAAACAACTTCAAAGCAACCTCAAAACAATCTCAGAGCAACCTTTTTTAAGCAATTCTTTTTATTTTATTAAAAAAGAGGGTAAGCAAAGAAATGAAAGTTCAAAAAAAGAACAAAAACAAGAAACTACAAACTAAAAAAAGCAACCACTAAACTACCACTTGTCAAACATGAACTAACAAAACACACAACAAAAGTCACAAAGGCACAATCCCATAAGAAGAGAGTATAATCCTAAAACACCATAAGTCCAAAATGAAAGGCAACTGAGTTGATGAACCGAGAAAAATCTCAACCAAACACAAGCAGCAAAGGGCCCATCTCTATGAACATAAGAATGAGTAGCAATGGATACCAATATTGTGCAAATAAAGGCTTGGAAAGCTGAGGCCACCTAACAACTTGATAAGAAGTGACAAAGTTGCAACCCACAACCTACAAATTTGCGAAAACAAAAAAAAAATGTAACTATAAAATAATTGAACTGAACATAACTGCACCTTGAAATACCAGTTCTACAACAACATAAAGAATTGAGCCATCGAGAGAGCTACTGCACTTGAGAAATAACCCCTCCACGAAGCTACATCAGCAACAACAAACAAAATGAAACCATTACCAGCGAAACCGTAATCAGCAAAAGAGAATACATAAATCACAATATAAACCATCTACCAAAATAAACTCATAAACAAGAAAGCATAACCTAGAAGGATTTTTGAAATCCAATCCCTGAAGTATATGAGGAAAACCATTAGAACCAGATAAAATAATAAAACACTAACACCTGCTAGCAACATTCCGAAGGTCTTCTAAAGCCTAAAGAATGAGGAATCCTCAAGATCTGTAAACTGAGACATTCATCTTGTATTCTTTTTTCGATGAGTTTTGGGAAGCAATTTAATACATTGAGAGAATTAAAGAAGGTCAGTTATTGTGAAATTAAATGAGACAGAAATTGCTCGATACCAAGCAGTAATACAAAAGAATACTAACTTTTGTAACATGTACTGAGAAAAAGAAACACCCTCAAACACAATCTCATTACGATGGGACCAAATAGTCCAAGAAATTACATAAAAAAGACAACCAAAATCTTCGATGTTCATAACCATCCACTAAACCCTTCTACTATTAAAATCATAAGAACAAAGACAACGAAGAGACTACTTCCACATCCAACCATTTGCAAAAATAGGACCATACAAGCCAACGCTTTGGACATATAAACAATAGATCATGAGAAGATTCTATGAAATAACCATAAAAAAAAAGCACATACATTAGCAGCCAAAGGACATAATCCCAAGCCAACTCTTTGGACATATAAACAATAGATCATGAGAAGATTCTATGAAATAACCATAAAAAAAAGCACATACATTAGCAGCCAAAGGACATAATCCAATAGAAAAAAGATGGTCCCTTATGGGAAGCTTATTAAGCAGCGCAAACCACAAAAATATTTTAGAACAACCTAAGAATAACAAAAAACTCAAAGCAACTAAACAACCTCAAAATAAACTTCAGAGCAACCTAAAAATAACTCAGAACTCCCAAGAACAAACTAAAAACTCAAAGCAACTAAACAACCTCAGAACAACCTAAAAACAAACTCAGAACTACTTAAGAACAAACCAAAAACTCAAAGCAACTAAACAACATCAAAAACCTTAGAACAACCTCAAAACAACTTAAAAACAACCAAAAGCTCAAAGCAACCAAATAACCTCAAAACAATCCTTCAACAACCAAAAAAAATATCACAATACACACCCACCAAATTCGAGAAACTATAAATTGGCAAAAATCTATCAACACCCATAACAACATAAACATAAATTCAAAAATAAAATGAGAAAAAGGTATAATACAATAAACACCTAGCGCCAATAAAAAAAAATTGATTTATCAAATCAATAAGAACTCATAAATTGGCAAAAATTCATCAATACTCAAAGTATAAAAAATACAAATCCAAAAGTAAAATCAGAAAAAGAAGAAGAAAATTTCATTTTAGCTTTTTTTGCTGCTAAAAATCCATTGTTAATGAGGTTAATTTTGCAAATCTTATAATGATCAGTGTTGGGTTTGTGAGAAAAAAAAGAGAAGGAGATGAGCAAAAAAAGAGAACGTAAAGAAAAAAAAAAAGAAGATGAGAAGGAATACGCAAAAAGAGAAAAGACTGTAAAAATGAAACAAACTTTTTTTTTAAAAAAAGTATATACGAAAACACACTATCGTATTTGTGAAAGTTTTTGTTTCCAACCTTTTTAAATTTTTTTTTTAACTTTAGTTATTTTTATAATTTTACCTATAATATAGTGGTGTCTATTAAACAAGTGGGTTTAGTTTAGATAATGAATAAAATGAAGAAATAAATCTTGGTTCATGGAAATTATACAGCAAAGATAAAGTCCTAAGTCAATCATAGGTGGTGAACTCTTTTGTATTCATTAATTTTTTTTTATATAAATGTTTTGCTATATATCATCATTAATTTGCAAATCTGTTTAAAACAATACATTACAATAGAGTTTTTATTAGAAAATGGCCCTTAAAAGTTTGAAT
>CATIWO010391237.1:0-18174 GCA_949673435.1 Macaranga tanarius
TTTGACAACTCTTAGTGGTGGTTAACTATTTCTTTTTTGGGTTGGGTGCATGCATGCAGTTCTTCCACACCCAGAAAACATTCCGGTGAGTATACTGCACAACATCTTCATCAAAGGTGATCAAATGAGTTTTGTACTCACGAAAGATGATCTTGAGGCCTCCAAGCTATATCCTGATTACAACTATACTTCAGTTGATAACTTTCTTGATATGTGCTTGATTAGCCCCCCAAAGCCTAAATTAGCAACATTTGCATGAGCTTATCATTACTATTATTATATTATATTAAATAGGAAGTGTATTTATGTACGCATGTAATTTTATTATATCATTTTGTGTGCTAAATAACAGCTTAATGCTTGTTTCAGTTACTCAGTACTTGATTTAATTGCATTTGCTACCTCATAAGTTTTCTTTTACAAGAAGGGTTATTAAGATTAATTTGAATTTAATTATTGACCTCTTTGCTTTGCAAAATGGCATCTAAATTACGAGATTGCTTTCCAATAGTGTTTCACAACAATTAATGATAAACAAGATTTTTTTTTAATGTATTAACGGGAAATTAAATGACCTAAATATATTGATAGATTGTAAAATATGATATAATAATTTTTTCAAAAGAAAAATAAAGTTAAAATTAATTTCTCAAACAGAAAATAACAAAATTCTACCCTTATTATGCTCATGGAAAGTAATGATGATGACGGGAGTAAAAATGTTCTAAAAATTTCTGAATATGGGGAGCCAAAAATGATGCACACTTATATGCAAGTGCGTGATGGGCAAGATTGATATAATTGTAAATCCAGCTAAAGTTACACTTGTAATTCTATAAATTATCTTCATTTCGTTTCTAGTCAGTTTTAATTTTGTTTCTAATTAGAAACGTATTTTTTCCGTTTCTAAAATCCGTTGCTAAATCGATAGTGAAATTTCTCACTCACAAACACATGATAGATGCTTTTTTTTTGTTATTTATTATTTTTATTTTTTTTCAAGTTTGTAGTTAATATATATGTTTGTAGTTAATATATATTTAATTAAGTGTTATCTTTTAATATATAAACTGACTATTTACACATCTCAACTTACTAAAAATAAAAGTCACCAATACTTTTCAGCATTATTTTAAGTGTATTTGATATTTTTATAAGTTGAAATGAAATTATTTAATAAATTAAATCATATAAAAATATTTATAAGCTATATTTTTAATAAATTGAGACATTAAAATAATTAATTTATAAAATGAGGGTAAAAATTAACCAAAAAAATGTTAAGTTTAGAGGACTAGATAGGTAGTGAACCTTTCCGTTTGAAGATTAATATATTTTTTATTGATTATATATTAATTATTTAACATTAAAATATAATAACTTGTATTATTAAATTATAAATAATATTATACACACCAAATATAAATAAGGATTTTTCATCAAATTTGACTAGGCAAATGGCATTAGCCCGATAAGAAAAGCATGACATGTGTTAAGAAAGATTGTGTTGGAAATTTAAGAGTTGACGCAATGGAAAATTAAATATAAAATACTGCAGAAAATAATCACATAAAATCACACTGATATTTTATATGGTTCATTCTTGATATTGAGCCATATTCATGGAATAAAATTCAGATTTTCTTCCACTAATAAAATAGCAGGCACAACAAAAGTTGTCTCTAAATTAATGCTAGAAAAATATAAAAATAGATATCTCACAAAAATAACTCTCTTTTCTCTCTTCAAAGCAAATTACTTAGCCTCCTACCTGTCATCAATTGTTTTGGCCATATATATATATATATATCCTTGAAGGATAAAGATTTGCCTTGTCCTTCAGGGTTAAGGATTTAACTCTACCAATTTAGTTCTTATTTTATTTTTTCTAGATTAGTACATTTTCTCAATAGATTGTCTTTAGTTTACCTCTCTGTGTTTCTTTCTAATTATAAGATTTAGAAAGAATATAATATGATACGTATGGCCTAAGAACCATAACCACCTATATGAAGATATCTTGTTATCTTTTGATATTTCTATTTTAACCCATCATTAAAATAGAAATTACCCATTAGTCTCTACACTTAGTGGTATACATCATTTAGACACATTAAAACCCAAATTACCTAAACTCATAAAATCACTTTTAAACAAATTTATCTTATAAGATAGCCTGCAATGCATAACATTCACATATAAGCCCAGTGTTAAATTAAGGATTCAATATATTTTTCACATATATGCTAAACAACTGGAAGATTAATATATTTGTCCTGATTATATGTTAATTATTTCACATTAAAATATAATAATTTTAAAAATATTTTATTAAATTATTAATAATATTATATAATACAAATATAAATAAGGATGTTTCATCAAATTTCACTTGGGAAGGGGCCATTAGGAGTCTGCATCGGTAGATTTCGGTTCAAAACCAAATCAAATCGACAAAACTGAATAACCAAAAGTACTCAAAACAACAAATTGAACCGAAGATGACCAATAATTGAACTAGACCGAAAAGAACCATTTCGGTTCAATTCGATTAACTATACACACACACACACACAAAACTTTTTGAATGAAAGAGATTTGATTCAAGAAAATTACTATGCTTTCTGTAATGAGTACATAGTCCAAATGAAATTTTTTGACTAGTTTGAAATACATGTAAAACAAAATGGTATTTCATATCCTTTTAAAAATTAAAAAAAGATTGTTAATCCTATCACCACAAGTGATAAAACCCCTGAATAGAAGGCGGATGGTCAGGTTGTTCAATCTGAACACCCTCCACAGAGGAAGATTACTATTCCTTATGGTGATGCAGAAATCGAAGCAACACCTTTCAAACTCATCCTAGAAGATAATTCTAAAAACATTAAAAAATGTTGTTACTCAAAATAATTTTTCAAACGCTTATTTGTCAACTATAGGTAAATAGCTTACTAGGATAAAATGACTCATCCAAAAGTCTATTGATCCTCCTGTTGTTAGAATTTCTAAGTCTAGCAAACCTGTAGATTAAAAACTTAAGAATCCAGTCTTTAAGCCCTACCAGGTTTCTAAGTCCAGTCGGCAACAGATCCAAACTAATAAACTTGAGTTTGTCCATGCCATCAGAGACTGCTGAGTAAGATAGAATATATTTCTAGCTCTAGCACCTCTAGGCAGATAGCATATGATACTCCTCCCTCTGTCCAAAGGACTATCAGTGCTCATGATCAAACTTAAAACTCTTCTGAGGAATTAGAAACCAACTAGAACTCTTTTGAACCTGAACCTCAAGTCAATAGGTTAACCTAGTTAAACATAGTTTTTAGGATTATTGCCTCATACATAGGTCTAAAAAATTGACCTAATGCCTTGGTCTAATCTAGGTTTAATGCCTCTTCTGTTTATAAATAGAACTTATATGGTATGACATAATATCACATCCTTAGTCTCCTTCAGTAGATGACCATAGCAGCAAATGCCTATAAAAGCCAAACAGGAACCACAGACAAAGCTATAGCTAAGCTCTTTATAATGGGTTTTTCTGGTTAATTAAAAGGCTGGTGGGATTATCACCTAACATTAGACTAACAAACTCAAATTTTAAATGTTGTCCAAACCTTTGAAGATGATACTCTAATTCTAGATAATAGAGGGAACCCTGTAGAAGATGCAGACTCTACACTCATTTTAACTATTTTCCTTCATTTTATAAGAGATCCTAGCCATCTCAAAGATAAAAATATTGAGCTTTTTAGCAACCTTAGGTGTAGGAAGCTTAGTGCTTTCCAAACTTATAAAAACACTTTCCTTACTAAGGTAATGCTTAGGGAAGACTCATACCAACCTTTCTGGAAAGAAAAGTTCATTGCAGGATTACCCAAAATCCTTGGAGAAAATGTTAGAAATAACATTAGACAAGCCTTTGGAAACCAGATCCCTTATGTTCAGTTTACTTATAGTGAGTTGATTAGTCTGACCCAAAAGGAAGGACTAAAATTTTTTCAAAACCTTAAACTCCAGAAATATTTAAAGTGGGAAATGAAACAAACTAGGAAGGAATTAGGAGATTTCTGCCAAAAGTTTGATTATAATTCTATCCAAACTAAGTCTTGTGCTGGTGATTATAAGAAGAAACCCTATAAGAAATTCAAACATTTCCATAGAAAGGCTTATAGCTCCTACCAGGCTAAGGATGAACCCTATTATAAAAAACCTTCTTCATCTAAAAAGACTTCTAAGCCTTACAAAAAAATCCAAATCCAAAATTAAAGGTAGAACCAACCTTGAGGATATCACTTGTTATAAATGTGGTAGAAAAGGCTATACCTAAAAGTTTTGAAGGTTAAACTCTGGACTTCATGAATTAAGATTTGAAGACGAAGTCCTCCATAAGATTTCAGTTCTTATAGAATCCTTCGAGTCTAGTAATTCAAACTCTTCATAAGATGAGAAACCTCTTCAAATTGATGAAATAGCCACATCCTTAGGATTAGACTAAAATTCTAGTTTAGATTCTAAAGAACCTCAAAAAATCATTAATATGCTTACTAGGGATCAAGAACTTATCCTTGAAACCATTAAACACCTTAATGATCCAAAACTTCAGAAAGAGTGTCTAGATAGGCTCCTTCAAACCATAGGAGATAAACCTTCTGAAACTCCTTCTGCTTTTACCTTACCCTCTACTAGTAAAAGTGCTTATGACCTTACCACCATCTTAGATAGAGGTAAAAAGAAGTCTAAAGCACCTATAGGTACCATTCAAGATCTTCAGAGGGAAGTCAAAGCCATTAAGTTAGAACTCAAAGAACTTAAGGCCAAACAACAAAGACACTTAGACTTAATCCAATCTCTCATTTCCAAATAAAAATCTGATGATTCTGATTCTACTTCAGATGACTAAATAGGAAATCTTAAGCCATAAAACCTAGAATGTCTGGAAAAGGTTTCAGAACTTCCTGAGAATTTTATCAATGATTTAAATGTTTTAAGAGAAATCACTTCTCAAAAATATTTAATTCAAGTCAAAATTATTTTTTCAAATGATTTTTAATTGGAAACAATTGCATTATTTGATATAGGAGTTGATCTTACCTGTATCAGATATGATTTTATTCCAAAAAAATATCATTAAAAAATCAAAGAAAGACTTTCTGCAGTAAATGATTCTAGCCTAATTATTGGTGGCAAAGTTGAAGTCTCACTAGTTGAAAGAGATGTTGCATTAAGAAGTCTTTTAATTCTAGCAAAAGATCTTTGTTCTATGGTTATTATAGGGACTCCTCTTATTGATATGATAATGCCCTATAAAGTTTCTAGAAAAGGAATTTCTTTTAAAGCCAGAAATTTAAAAGTAGTTTTTCTATTTGTTAAAAAACTAAAAATAAGAAATTTAAACCTTCTCAAAGCATATTCAATTTATAATTATTCTATCAATGCTTTGATCAAAGGCAAACAAACACATCTTATACATCTAAATTAAGATGTGAATTTTTAAAGGATTTAAACACAGCTTCAAAATGATTTTGTTAAAAAGAGAATCACTAATTTTCAAAATCAAATTGAAACTCAAATTTGTTATGATATTCCAAATGCTTTTTAGAGTTGGAAACAACATATAGTTGACCTGCCCTATGAGAAAGATTTTAATAAATGTCAAATTCTAACAAAAGCCAGACCTATCCAAATAAATGTAACCCTAGAAAATCATTGTAGGGAAGAAATTCAGAAGTTAGAGTCTAAGGGTTAATCTCTAAGTCTACGTCACCCTGATCTTGTGCTGCTTCCTATGTTAACAAAAACAGTGAGATAGAAAGAAGCACTCCTAAATTAGTTTTTAATTATAAACTCTTAAACAATGATTTAAAATGGATTCGTTATCCAATTCCAAACAAAAAATATTTGCTCAAAAAACTTCATTCTGCTTTCATATTTTTAAAATTTGATATGAAATTTGATTTATGGCAAATTCAAATTCATCTTAAGGATCGTTACAAAACTGCATTTATAGTTCTTTTTGGTCAGTTTGAGTGGAATGTAATACATTTTGGTTTGAAAAATGCTCTTTCAAAATTTCAGAGGATTATGAATGAAATTTTCAATCCTTATTCTAAATTTTGCATTGTCTATATAGATGATGTGCTTATATTTTCAAACTCTATTGAACAACATTTCAAATATCTACAAATCTTTTTTTATATATAATAAAGAAAAATGGTTTAGTAGATTTCAAATAAAAAATTTCTCTTTTCCAAACTCATATTCAGTTTTTAGGTCACTATATTACTCAGAGAGCCATAACACCAATTGAGAGATCCTTGTATTTACATCTAAGTTTTCTGACAAAATCTTAGATAAAACTCAATTGTAAAAGTTTTTAGGAAGTCTAAACTATTTTCTAGACAAACATTAACCATTTTGCTAAACAATTACATGATATATTAAAGAAGAATCCAGTACCATGGTTAGACCATCACATTGAGATTGTCAAACAAATCAAGAAAATGAGTTTTAGATATCCCATGTCTACATATAGCAGATTCATTATTACCTAAAATAGTGGAAATTAATGCGTCAGAATTAGAATATGGGGGTAATTTAAAATAATTTCAAAATGGGAGGGAATGCATAGTCCAATATACATCTGCACACTGAAATAATTGTCAAAAGAATTACTCCATAATTAAAAAGAAAATTCTTTCAATAGTTTTATATATTACCAAATTTCAAAGTGATCTTTTGAATTAAAAATTTCTTTTAAGGATAGACTGTAAGTCTGCAAAAGAAGTTTTACAAAAGATGTTCAAAATATTGTATCCAAACAAATTTTTACCCGATGGCAAGCTATCCTTTCTATATTTGATTTTGATATTAAATATATTAAAGGAGATACAAATTTTATTCCTGATTTTCTAACTAGAAAATTTCTTCAAAATAGGTCATAATGCCTAGGAAATCGAAAGATCAGGGTAAAGCCCCTACAGCTATTACTCCAAACCAAGGTGAAGGAAAACTCTAAGCCCAAACACTTTCTTCCAAACTTTCTTCAGCCCAACCAATAAAATCTTGGATGGACATTGTCATTGAAGAAGAGAACTTTGATGCCCAAAAATAGGCCCATATCTAAACTTGGGTTGAACAACTAACCCAATCTCCAAGCTTATTATGGCCCTCCAAAATCTATCACAAGCCTTATAGGTTTCGGCCCAAACATCATCATCCTCTAAAGAGGACAAAGGTAAAACTCCTTTACTGATTTCTAAAAAACCAGAGATAGAGATTTCTTCCCAATAACATCTCAAATGATTTCAAACTTGAATTCTTCTCAAATTATTTTATCACAAGAAAAACAAGCTTGGAGACCCAGCTTAAACTATTTAGAAAAAATTCATTTTCAAAATATATTGACCATGAAGGAAGGATTTTATGATAAAAAAACCTACCAAGGCAGTATCCAATTTTTTTTAAAAAAAGATGGTACTATAAACCATGGGACAAATCAAAACCACAACTATTTTACCAAGCAATTTTGGAAGTAACTAGCTCTGCTAAATTCAAACACTTCAAAAAGAATAAAAAATATTCAAATCCTTCTTATTCAACTTGCACCATCTAAAAGATTATTCATCCAATAGAATGGGGGTAAAGGCTTTAATGGGTTAAAACATTTCCCTGTAGGCCTTTATACCCGGCTCACCCACTTTCAGTTTTATAACTATTGGGATTACCAATAAGCCTAGTTCAATTTTTTCCTTATTCAAAATGATGGTTACAACCACTCATAGTTATTTTATTTTGATAAGAAATTCCAAACTTTCAAACTTCCTTTTTAGTTCATTCGATGGTGGAATTACTTCAAAAATGTCCCAGACACCCTTATCCCTAAAGTAAAACCTTGTTATGACCTTTTCAAAACCTATTACAAACCTACAGAAACTAAAAAAAGATTCAATCATTTTCTCATTTTCTGTTCCAAATTCTTCCTACCCTAGGTATGTGTATGGTATTTTCATTACAACAATACACAAGATGGTCAATGTGTTCTCACCAAAAGATTCAAAGTTAAATAGTAGGATGCTTTTACTTTCAGAGAAAAAATCACTACCACAGTGTTTTAAAATTGGTTGGTCAAGAATAATCTCCTTCAAAGTCCAAAAGAAACAACTACATTTCTAGCATAGAAGTCATTTATTATGCTTAGACTAGCCGCTGCTCAGCCAGAAGATGATTTTTTCAAAATTTTTCAACAGATCATGGAAAATAAGTCAACTGGCTCAAAACTAGGATCTTTCAAACCAGGATCCTCCAAACTAGCTTCATCCTCCAGCTCTAGTTCTTCTGAACCAATCATAGACTTTGGAGATAAAAATGAGGATGATTGCTTTGGTATTCTCCCTCCAATATAAAGGTAGTATTTCAGAGACAAACAATGATTTTGTAAAGGTTCTCTACCACCTGTTAAAAAAGTAGATTAAAAAAAAGAAAAGAAAAAAGTAAAATTTAAAAGTAAAAGTAAAGTTTGAAATTATTTTCTGACAAGAGCGTCCTTATCTTTTCTGCCATTTTCCAAAAGCAGAAGAGTGGAGTCAATTATAATTCTGCCAAATAACAAGCGTGTGAAGCCACAGTTCGTGTTTTACAGACTGGAATCACACTTTCAAAGAAATGGCCTTTAACAAGTCTACCCTCTAAAGCTTCTATAAAACTAGAAGCCTCTCTGTAGATGGGATCATAGTTCTTCTTGGAAAGAAAATTAAGTTTACTATATGAAACCTCTTTTCTTGTACTAAACCTTCAAACATCCAAACACTGGAATTTTTTATCTCTGTAATTTACAAATTATAAAATTTTGTAAATTATTCAAAACTTCTATAAAGGTACATTTTCCAAATATCTCTTTAGTTGTTGTATATTTTAAGTAATAGAACGTATGCTCTATGCTTGCCCAAAACAGGGATCCTGCACATCAGAAATTCTATGAAATTTATTTGCATTTTGGTCCGGTAACCTCTTTATAGAGAGTGTGAGGCTAGGCCCTATGTGATTCATTTACATCATCTACATAACATTAAACCCTTAGATCCTAGGCGTATCTTTATGGTATCAGGGTAGTCAATCTGGAGGCCGTACTCCTATTTTCTTAAATTTAATGAATTTAGATCCTTTTTTTTTGCGAAACTACTTCTTTTTCAAAATCTTCTACCTCTAATTCGTCGGACTCCAAATATGTTATCAGCAGTGATGAAATCACTTTTAAAGATTTTTCCAAACATATTAATGACTGGAAAATCTCCAGGATTTAGAAAAAAATAAATTTATGAATCTTCCAAACTTTCTTTTCTCAAATTTGATTTTACAATCAAAATTGAGGAAATGGATATTCAGATTTCCAAACCTTTTAAAGAAATTCATCTCCTTTCTTCAAAATCTCTTAAAAACATAGGGAAAAATCCTATAAAGATATTCATATCGGCCTTGTTCAAGTAGGAATCAAACCTCTTACTAGAGAAGGTCTAGATACTTTAATCTTAGTTATCTTTAAGAATGCTAGGTTTACAAACTTCTCTGATTCTTTGTTAGGAACGGTGGAATCCAGTTTTAACAAAGGACCAATTAGCTTCAGCTGCTATCCAAACATAATATTTTAAAGAGCATTGTTTTACAAATTAATACTCACAATTATAAAATACTTTCGGGATCAATTCCAATTGCATTAATTTTCAAAATACATTACAAAGCAATGATTTCTGCTTTTGCTTCTAGACATCTCAAACATTCACCAAAAGGAGGAACCATTCTTTTACAAACCAATCTTTCTAGATTCAATATTGTTATCCCTAGCACCATTTAATGGAAAGACATTACCTTACCAGAAGAATGGGTCCTAGAAGATGCCACTCCACCTCAGTCTCCTAAAAGACATGAGCCAAACACTAACCTGAGAAACATAAAACAGTTTTCAGATGGTAGAGTTAAACTCAGTTTTGATAGAAAGTCAACCAGGTCAAGATTTTTCGATGAAGCTTCTACCTCTTCTACTGTTGACTTAGGAAGAGCCTTTTAACTTTTTTTTTTTGTCATTTATGCTTCTTATCCAAAACAACCAATCCAAACTACCCGTGTGCAACCAAGGTTTTCAACTGCTGACATACTTAGTTCTACACTCCAAAATATTAACTATCATACAATTGTCTCAAGACCAGTTTATGATAATCAAAATCAAAACCTAGATGATGAAAAAGAACACATTGCTCCTTCTTCACAAACACCTTCTGCAATCCCCCAAAACATTATAGTAGAAATTAGTGTTTTGGAAAAACCTTTTCAAATTAATAAAAAGCTTCTTCATGAAGATTTTTATTCAAAGAAAAATGAACTTTTTAATCAGTTCAATTAAATCAAATTTTTTTTGATAAAAATCAAAACCAAACCAAATTTGAAATTCTGTTAGTTCAGTTAAATTAAATTTTTTTCAATAAAAACTGAAACTAAACCAAATTTAAATAAATTTTAAAAAAATAAAAATCAAATTAAACCAAAATTAGTTCGGTTGAATTAATTTTTTGATTTTTTGATTTTGACATGAACCGTTGCACACCCCAGTGGCAATAGCCCCGTAAGAAAAGCATGACATGTGTTAGAAAAGGTTGTTGATTCGACTTTTCCTAAGGCGGTGATTGAATTTTCAGTATTTGCAGATTACTTCTGGGACCACAAGTGACGAACTCATGAACAAAAATGTAACTCACACCCTTCCATCTAACTTTTAGTATCTGTTTGGTTAGAATTAGAATTGCAACATGTGATTTTGACTCTTAACGTTGAATTTTCTAAATTACCAGAAACTGACTAAAAAAAAGTTTGACTATCTCTGACTTTCTAATCGTTAAATAACAATAATTATATAAATATATATATCTTCCTAAATTAAATTTTATTTTATCATTAAAATTCATATACAACACTATTTAATTTAAGAACAAATATATAAATTAAAATTTTTATTATTTAATAAGGAAATTTTATTTTTTATATGAAGCTTTCATATGCGTATGGGCAAATCCAACTAGACCTTTCAATGATAATAAATGAATGAATAATTATGTTTATATATAGAGTTTTGGTAAAAATGTTGATGTACTTAAAATTGTACTGATTTTAAGTAATACTAATGAATGAGTGAATCATTATATTTGTATATATGGTTTTGATAAAAACTTAAAATTGTACAGATTTTGAGTAATAATTAATAACGAATAAGTGAATTATTTTATTAATTTATATATTTTATTCCATTGCTTTAAAATATATATTTTATTTTACAAATTTTAATAATATATGATAATATTTAAATATTTAACCAATTTATAATTGTTTATTTGATTCCTATCATCAGAATGAGAATTGATTTCTTATAAAGGTAAAGGGAATGAGTGATTACTATTCTTATCTCAATAAAAAATTTAGTCAATTAAATATTAAAAATTAAAAACACTTTATCTCTATTTTAATTACCCTCATTTTTTTTATATATAAAAAAAGGCCCCTTAATCATAATACCAAATTTGTGTGTTTTGTTAATTTAACAAAAAAAAATTCCGCTCAAGCCATTGTTAGCCGTTCTCAAATTTATATTAAATGGAATTTTTTTCATTAATGGAAGTTACCCATTTTCCTACGTCTCTAAACTACAAATTCTCATTTTATTTTAGTCATGAAAAACCAACTACACATACAATTAATCAAACAGTTAAAATATTAAGACCTTCCATAGTGTTTTCAGAGATGTATATGTTTCCACCTCATTTACCATTAAATTTATATTTTAAATAGTGGCCATTAATTGAATGGAACCTACAGCGTATTATATAAATACAATTTGAATTGGATTTAAAATCTAACTTTTATTTTGTTAATTTTCAGCAATTCTAGTTTTAGTTGTCTCATCTATCATATATTGCAAGAACAATTCTTCAGGAAAATTGAAATATTCTCTTTTTATTATAATTTTATATTTAATCAAGTAATGACATTAAATTCATTCTACTAACAAATTCTAAGGTCTATATATGTTGTATTTAGTTAAAATAAACACATTATAATTTCACTATAAAATAGTTGCATATTAATTAGAATTTCACTATAAAATATTTGCATATTAACAACGTGTATTAGTGATGGACTGAATTTGTCACCAATTTCTGATAGATTAGTGATAGACATTCAGAAAGGTGACAGGTTAAAGAACTTAATGACGAATTTGAAAAATTGTCGCTAAAAAGCGGCAGAAAGTGCCTGCCAATTGAGCCTCAATATTTTTATAATTTTATAGTTTTTATCCTAGAGGTAATAATATTATTAATTTGTGAAGTTGAGCTCAAGTATTTTATAATTTTATTATTTAAATAATTAATCGAGCTACAAAATTATTTAATTGAGTTGAGCACATGTTTTAAAAAATTTATGAGTTCAAATCGAGATTGAGTTTGAGGTGTATTATTTAATTCAGCATAAATACACCCCATATTTTATATTTGAATTACCAAATCAACAATAATTTTTGTATTTTTATTCTAATCTATTTAATTATTAATAAAATTTTAAATAGAACATAACTATTCAAATAATATCAAAGTTATCTAACAAATTAACTTTCATACTACTAAAATTTGCTTTGTGTTTTATTTTAAGTTAATTGAAAATATAAAATAAAAAAGTACGATAATAAAAAATTTTAAAATCTAAAAAATATAAAAGGGAGCAATCGGTTGTAAACAAGTTGCCTCCTGTTGCTTTAGGTCTTGCTTTATTGGATGTAATGGGCATTGTAATGGAATGTCCATTACATTACATAATTCATTACTATGCTTGGTAGAAAATTTTTTTTTTTTTTTCAATGTAATGGAAATTACATAAGTAATCCTCATTACTTTTAAACCGTATTTGACAATCCTTAAAAAATCTATGTATTCCTCATTACATGCCCCATTTTTTATTTTAATTTTTTTTCTTATTTTTTTACTATTCCTCTTTTTTTTATTTTCTTTTATTTTTCTTATACTCTTTTTTTCTTTTCCTATTTTTTTATTTTTATTTTCTCTTTATTTTTTTTTATCTCTCTTTTTTCTTTCTTTTTTTTTATTTTTTTATTTTCTCTTTATTTTTTTTATCTCTTTTTTCTTTCTTTTTTTTTTATTTTCTCTTTATTTTTTCTCATCCTCCCATTATATGAAAATAGTATAACCAAGTATAAGAATTTAATACTTATTACATTACATTTATTTTAAAACTCATGTAACCAAACATGGTAATGTAATGATAAATACATTCCATTCAATTGCATTCTTAATTCTATTACTTTATTCATTACATTTCATTCCATTACCACCAACCAAGCAATGCCTAACATTATGCATATTAGCTTTCCTTTTAGTGATTATTTTTGTAGTATAATTACTTCCAGAATTTAGTAGTTAAAAGAACATTGATTAATTTAGAGTAAGCTAAATGAAATAAAATTTTTTCAGTATATATATTTTTTATATATTAAATTTAAATTCAAAACCTTATTTAGTGATTATGATTAAAGAAAAGTAATTTTGTAGCGATAATATTGAATAAAACTAAAATAAGGTCGAAGTTCTCAAAGCACAGAAACTCCTTTGAATTTTCTCTTGCACTCACAAGTAGGGGTGTGCATGGCCTCCGAGATGACCGAACCGACTTAATTCGGTTTGGTTTGGTTTGATTTTTCAGTATTTTTAATTTTTTAGAACCAAATCGAACCGAATTGAAATTTGGTTCGGTTTTGTAAATAAAAACTTCAGTTAACCGAATTAACTGAACCAACGGAATTTTTATTTTTTATTTTTATATTTTTCAATTTTTTAAAAAAAATACATAATAATTTAATATAAAAATAAAAAAATAATTAATAATTTTAAAAAATTTGGTTCGGTTCGGTCTGTTCGGTTTTTATAACCAAAATTTTGGTTCAATTTTAGAATTAGTTCAGTTTAGTTCGATTTTCAATGTACTCAATTCGGTTATTTTGATTCGGTCAAAAAAACCCCCAAACCAACTGAACCGACCGATTGCACACCCCTACTCACAAGGTAGTGGCCTAATGGCGTTTTTATTTGATGAATTTAAGCAATGAATCATCAAGTCACACTACCATTCTTGCAATGCTACGTATGCGCCCTATTTTTTTTTTTCTTGAATGCACGAATAATTAAATACTAAACCCACATAAATAGTAGGTGTGGGGTTTCAATCACCAACAATTTATTTTTTTTGAACACCAACAATTGATTAGGTTGAATACAGATAAATTTACCGACAGTGACTAATATATATTAAAATGATAAAGAGAATACTGAAAAATGAGGCTTGAGAGGGTTAAGAAATGAGGATAAATTATTAACACTATAGAAGACTAAACTCAAGCCAATTATAAAAAGTCAAGGGTGGTCACCCTTGGTTTCTAAGAATAAATTTGACCATATATGCAATTGGGTTATCAAATATTTCTGATAGGGATAACAACATTTCCACCTAAAAGTAATATGAGTTTTACAATTAAGTCCTACAAGTTTAATTCGTATCAATTGAGTCCTATTAGTAGATAAATATTTAACCATTAGTCCTATCCTGTTAACGGAGGATGCATTTGTGGCATCTGAATCAACAACAAGTGGACTACTACCTCCCACGTCATCACACTATGTCATAACTCAACTTGCTACATCATCATCTTCTTCCTTAACAACCCTAATCTTTTTTTTTCCTTCTTATCTATACCTTTTTTTCATCAACACTGCCACATCTCCTTCCTCAACAACCAAAATTTCCAGAAAATGGTAAAAAAAAAGCTCATACATTTCCAATTCTAAAACCCACATTTGAAACCTAGAAACAGCCCTCAAAGAAACTCATAAATAAATAATTAAATCTTTATAATGTCCCCAAGAAAACATATAAATATTCTACCAAATATTTTAAAATTAAAAACCCCTTCAAGAACTAACTGATATAATCTCTATGCTTAAATTTTCAACTCTCCCATTATAGAATTTGCAATACCCAGAAAAATTAACTTGTGATAAAGAGCTTTCCAGGCATTTTCATCATTAGCAGCTTTATGCATCAAAGAATATCATAGACAATCTACACAAACTAGAATAATCTAAATAGCTAAGTGTGTGTGTCGTAATCTCCGACACTAACTATTCCATCATCAACGCGCCAGTCTATCTCTCAACAACCTTCTCCTTCATCGTAACCGTCGTAGTCACTGCAGCCACCAAATCTACACTACCACTATCGTTAACGTGACAACAAAAATTATAGGCTTTTACAATATTGGCCATTACTCCAATGGGTGTTGGGAAATAAGAAGAAAAAGAGGAAGAATCAGACAGTTGTGATGAGGATGAGGATGATTTGTTGGGGGATTTTGATCTGATGGTGAGGAGCGCAAGTATAATAGAGAGAAGAGTTAACAAATAAGCTGATAAGAAAGGTTGTGAAGAGAAAGTAGCTACTATAGTAAAAAAATTTATTGGGGGATTTTAATTGGATGGTGAGGAGAGCAAGTAGAATAGAGAGAAAAGTTAATGAAGAAGCTAATAAGAAAGGTTGTGAAGAGAAAGTAGTAAAAGTTTTCAAAAATTTTGGTTGTTGAGGAATGAGAGGTGGTAGTGTTAGTGAAGAAGAGATGTAGGTGAAGAAATAAATAATAATAATAAAAAAAAAAGATTAGGGTCATTAAGAAAGAAGATGATGTGGCAGATTGAGTTATGACATGGCATGATGACATGGAAGGTGGTAGTCCACTTGTTGCTGATTCATATGCCACATATGCATCCTCAGTTAGATTTAACAGGATAGGACTAATGATTAAATTTTTATCTACTAATAGGACTCGATTGATACGAATTAAACTTGTAGGACTTAATATTATAAAACTCATATTACTTTTAGGACTGAAAATATTGTTATCCCTTTATGATATAACCTTGCAAGCTATCACACTCATATGTTGGTCCATTCTCCATGCACCCCAGACGACAATGTGTGGAAAGACACATTAATTAATGAATATTCAATAGATTCTAATTACAAGTTTAACATCGGAGATCCAGGTAGTAGGGCGGGGTTTAATCCTCCTTCACTCCGCTCTCCCAGGAGCCCACAGGGCTTAAAACTGACAAAAAAAAAAATTACAAGTCAATTTTTTAGCTCATCTTCAGTTTGAGAAAGATTGGTCAGCAAATTAATTATAAGTTACATAGATTAATCAAAAAAGAAATCATAAAAATTTGACAATAACCCGGCCTTCTATAAATAACCAAGCACCTACAACTTTAATTCTCCAAACTTAGTGCACAATAGTTGAAGAAGCTCGATCAAGCTGCAATTAATTAAGGTCATAAAATGGAGAAAATCCCCATCAAAATTCCAAACACAACAACTGTTTTCAGCAAGCCACTTGGAAAAACTGATAAAGAGCATCAACTAATCGTCCCAACTGGTGTCCTGGAGTTGTTTCCTATTGAGCAAGGATATGAGAGGGTGTTTACTGCGTTTGACAAGAAAAACCAAGAATGGCCATTTATTCTAGCGAAACGTCAAACTGGTGAGTACGAAAAACCATTTCTTCGTCCGCCCAAGTGGCATGAATTCGTGGAGGTATATGGCCTATCTAAGAATGATGAGCACGAGTATGGAGTCATTTTTTATATTAAAGATGACGAGCCTAATAACATGCAAATTAGAGGGCTCAAAAAGAAAACCCACATCAAACTTTGGGGTAAGTCAATCTGGGAAGAGGTATGTGAACTTTTTTCTCAAGATATCGATATTGATGACGCTGGGCATTATTCTTTCTTGGAAGCACGACTCCTTTTTTTTTCAATGATCAATGTCAAGTTATACCCCTACATGTTTGTTAATTTTAGTTTTGAGTGCATGAGAAGTTCGTATATATATTATGAGATAAGGAGGCAATAAATGTAATGCATGCAAGGCCATCAAAGAGTGCTGGCTTGCATGTAGGTTATGTATATATAACATAAACATATAAAAATTGAAGACTATTCGCCTTGTCCTAAATTCCAAATTCAACACAAGTCTAACTTATTATCCAATGTGGGATAATAAGTTATTATTATCCACTGTGGGATAATAAGTTATTAATTTAAGCACTGAACAATCAAGTCACACTACCATTCTTGTAATGCTACGCATGCGCTCTATTTTTTTTTTTTTAAATGCACGAATAATTCATGGAGAATGATCCGCGACATGAATAATACATTTATTGAGATACATAATTTCTAAAATAATTTTTCTAATTATACTACCCTCATATAAATATCAAAAAGTAAAAAAAAAAAAAATTTATAATTTTTTTTTTTATTTTTTCTGTCATGAATCCATTATTAAATACTAAACTCACATAAGTAGTACGTGTGGGGTTTAACCTTGCAAGCTATCACACTCATGTGCTGGTCCATTCTCCATGCACCCTATCACGATTCACGCTCATATGTGGGTCCATTCTCCATGCACCCCAGACGACAATGTGTGAAAAGACACATTAATTAATTCATATTCAATAGATTCTAATTACAAGTCAATATATATTTTTTTTTTTCAAAATAAACAATTCTAATAAAGAACATTTAATTCAATCAATGAAAGAAACTGGTAGTATGGATTTCTTTCACTATTTAGGTTTGACATGAAATATTAATTTAGTTATTAATCATTGAATTCGGTTAAGGGTAAACTATTTTTTATTACATAATACCTTTTTAAAGATTAATTAAGCATATTAAGATTAAACTCTAACCTATTTTCATGGTTAAGAATTAATTAAAACTCATTAAGTTTTTAATTGTTTATTATTCCCCAAAGAGTTCATCTTATTTTCTAGATTAAATGATCTAGGTTTTGTGAGAAATAAGCTAATGGATTATTCATCTTTTAGTAACAATAATCCACTTATAAACATGCAATCAATCAGGGCCTAATTAATAAGAAACCCTAAAGCACATTTCATAAGATTAATCTAGATTCAATTCATTAATTAGCAAAAATAAGATCCAATTACAACCCTATATAGCTACTACAAATTCAAAAGGTTAATGTAACTAGTTCTAAGAT
>CATIWO010391252.1:0-19250 GCA_949673435.1 Macaranga tanarius
GCAACATATTTCAATAAATGGACAAGAAAGCAAATTATATATTATTCCTAAATCTTGCATAATTGTTGAATGTAGTCACTATTGGAATCATAAATTGCATATGGATTTCAGCAATTAGTATCTATTTAAGGACATAGTACAAGGAGATTACATGGTTCCTGCAATTCGAGTGCTGATGTGGGTTTTCTTGTCATCATACAGCTTCGCCAAACCAAAATCTGATATCTTGGGGCAGAGTTCTTCATCAAGCAAAATGTTACTTGCCTTCACATCTCGATGAACAATCCTTGGCCTCGAGTCCTCATGAAGATAAGCTAGCCCTCTAGCACTTCCTAAGCATATATTGAATCGGGTGGGCCAGTCAAGACGCAAGCTAGTTTCCCCTGCATGTCAATCCATGTCCAGTTTTGTTAAAGATAGTGGCCCAATCAAGAACATCGTTTTTTTTAGTATAAGCATTGAATTAAAAAAAATGTTTTAAATTTAGTCTTTTAGATGTCTCCTACGATCCAAATATTGTAGTTAAGTGTACCAAAGTATGTGTCAATGTTCAACCAAGTGACATCTTCGTACCAAAGAGTGCTTGATCGAGGCTCTTGTTTTTCAAATATTCATAGACCAAGAGGCGTCTATGTCCTTCAATGCAGCATCCATACAGTCTGACAAGATTGCGATGCTGAACTGCAGATATGGTAGCAATCTCAGTTATAAATTGATCCTCTCCCTGGTGAGATGCTAGGGAGAGCTGCTTCACTGCTACCTCCCTTCCATCAAGAAGTGTGCCCTGTAAGATACCAAACGAGACAATGCTACCCTCAGAAAATTGAGAAAGTTAGATTTGGTAAATTTCAAGAAGTGATAATCTTCATCATAAATAACAAACTTGGCAATGAATTACCTTGTATACTGGTCCATATCCTCCTTCTCCTAGCTGATTTGAGGGGCTAAAGCCTTTTGTGGCATTTCGCAATTCGGCATAACTAAAAGTGATAGGTCTAGAGCCCATTCCAGAGAGCACTGTAAAGTGAAGCACGATAAAACAAAATTCATCAGCTCAGGAAACCATAACTCTACTGCTAAGAATCATTAGTGGATGATATGAAACTTGTTATTTTATGATTTTGCTGTCCGGGAGATGAAATGTCTTTTCGTGTTAGCCTATTTCATGGATAGTCATATGTCACATTCAAAAGGATGAGCCCATACCCCATTGTCATTAATAAAGACATTAGAAAGGTGGTTTTGTAAACGTGAAAATATCCACTAGAATGGGGAACACTAAAAGGTTTTGGAGGGTTAACATGTATTCAGAAAACTCAGCATTTGATCCTGAAAACTAAAATTTTATGGCATCCACATCCACAGTACTACGATAAAATTAAGAGTTGATTACTATAACATCCTAAGGTTTGAGCTATTATATTACTAGGTCCATGTGTTTTCAATAATTACTACAACATCCATGAGATTTTACTTCGTTAAACTATTAGGTGGTGTTTGATAAAACTGAAAATTAAGTGTTGAATGCTGAACATAATAAACACTAAATTTTTTAAATATTGAATTAAATAAATCTGTTTAATAACTATAAGTGCTGAAAATCATAAAAGTGATTAATTTTACCTATTTAACCTTGTGATATTGACAAGTGAGTAAAAATTTTTAAATAATAAAGACACAATAGTCAATATAATAAAAAAATTTAAAAACCTAATAACTTAATGTGTTCAGTAGATATTTTAAGTCAAAAGTTTTAACTTATTATTTTAAGTACTTTTTAACTTAATTAAATAATTTAAGTTGGGTCCATTTTGGGTTATCAAACCAACTTAAAATAATTAAGTGCTGAATATATTAATTTTCAGCATTAAGTGGTGTTATCAAACACCCCCTTACATTCCTATTGTTTATATTACCTTTAAATGGACCAATTTGAAAATACCAAAAATTCTATTTGATCCCTAAACTTATAATATAATTTTAAATTCATTCATTTTTTTATTAATTTAATATAGATTTTTTAACTTATTATGTTTTATTGCAATAATAATTAGGGAAATTCTATGGTTGCTTGAGTTTTGCATTATTTTTATTTTACTTTATTTTTATCACCATTGGATGAGAGTGTATTGACAAAGTATAGTTTACTCTGTCAAAAAAAAAGTTCCATAGAATGCACCAAAAAATTATAATAACTAAATAATTTTTATTTTTAATATAAAAATAAATTTAAAACATATTAATTTAAAATTGCCATAACATCAAAATAAATTTAAAACATATTTATTTAAAATTGACATTACTCCAATGCGATCATATAATCAGTACTACATTAATTAGGGTTTATCATATTGATAAGGATTCAATTATCAAAATCTCATTAAAAAATCTACTTTAAGTGTGCGTGTATATATATATATATATATACACACACACACACACACGCATGTTGTTTACAAGTCATTTGAGAATTACAATTATCAAATCTTATTAAAAAATCTATTTTAGCATGGCAAGCCTCATTTGAGGCACAGTGCCAATAATAAAAATTGAATTCATATTAGTATGGTAAACTTTAATTGATGGTCGCCGATTACATAAATCATATCGTCATGGTGCCAATTACGAAATTGAGTACATGCTAATACGATAAATTATAATTAGTATAATACTGATTATATAAGCTGTATTAGTACGGTAACAATCAGTAAATTGAGTACATGCCAATATGAAAAGTCCTAATTAATATAGTCTTGATTACATATTTCTATTGAAGTAGTGTTAATCTTAAATCAATATGTTTTAAATTTATATTGATGTTAAAAATAAAAATTATTTAGTTATTATAATTATTATTGCAATAAAAACATACTAAGTTAAAAAATATATATTAATTCATTAAAAAAACATGCATGAATTTTAAAGTTATATTATAAGTTTAAGAATCAAATAGAATTTTTAGTTTTTTTCAAATTGGTCCATTTAACGGTAAAAGTAAACCATAGAGATGTAATAGTTTAACAAAGTAAAACTTCAAAGATGTTATAAGAATTATTGAAAACACAAGGAACTAGTAGTATAATAGGTCAAACCTCAGGGATGTTATAGTAATTAACCCTAACATTAAAACACTTTCTGGAAGAATTCTGCTGTCTCTCTAGCTTTCTATTAATGAGCAAGAACTTAGCAAAACATGTCATACAGATTTAATGTTTCACTAATGTTTAAATGCATGAAAGTAGCAAAAAGAGTTGTTACTGTGCGAACTATAACAATTAAGGTTCTTTTGCTTTTCATCAATGATCATACCTTCCTCATCACGATTTCTTGCTTTTCTTTTGATGTAAAAGATTGCCAATATCAGTATGAAGCTCATGACTCCAACAGAGACAGAAATACCAACTATCAACCCTTGCCTGCTTTGCTTGCGAGTATTAGGCTGTGGAATACTAACTGTTGGTTGAAAATCTGTTTTGCAAATTCAATTACCATTAGCAGTGAGCAAAAACAAGCAGATGTTGAAAATGATAAATAAAAAGTTTGTATTACCTGGAACAACACTTAAAGCAGAAATAATTGGTCCATAGTAACCTTTTACAGGTGTGCAGCAGGTCCCCTTACCAGCCCAAAACAAGTGAATTTCGAGATAGTTCTCGTGAACAGTAGCATTGAATCTCTTTGGAATTGCTATCTCAACTCCACCTGCCTCCTTTGATATGTCAAAGTCCTTCAATTGGCGTCTTCCCTAGGAAACCATTGAATGGAATTATCATCATAAAAGCTCCACATCAGATACGTGAATCATGCAATATTTCACTAAGAGGTATTTATACTCCTTTACAAACCATTTCTACCTGAATATAGATGTCAAAAACTCGCCTTCCATTGCTCTGCCAAGTTTGTGAGCTCCTGTGTTTTAATGCTGTTTCTGCAAATAATAGGTTTATAGTATAAAGCCCATTTTGGAGACCTAGGCCATAGTATCTAATCGAACCAGGGGAGATCCTTGAAGTCAGATAAAGTTCTGGAGTGTTGGTGCTGGTCACTTGTGATTGGGTAACTTCAACATATGAAGGATCCTGTCTATCAGCATACATTCCAGTAATACTGACTGCCCATTTTTGGGTACTTGTTACATGGATGGATGCTGCACCCAACGAGGAATTTTCAGCCTCATACAATAAGCCATCAGTTCTCATCTCTGCGCCACCGCACTTGATTGAAAAATTTGCATCTATAACAGTTACCAAGGACAGAATGTTTTAGCTCCCAATTGATAAAGCCATTCATAAACTACCAGGGACCACAAAATGCTCATACAAGAGAGTTACAAAGTTGAACTCAATATCCCTACACCTCATGAAAGTTCAGCCAACTTTTGAACTCAAGGTGCTGCTAAGACTGATGAAAAGACCATGCTTTGCGAGTTTTAACATAAATATCCTCGACTCATGGTTGCTTTCAACTAGTTCATACAACTCCCATTCTTTTCTTCTTCCTTTTTTATTTCTTTTCTAAAATTACTAATACTCGCTCTTTGCAACAATTTTAGCCTACATTATGCTTTGGAGACAGTTATGAGTTGAAACTCCAATCAAATTATTCTTTCATACGCTAAATACAAACATTAGGCCCTGTCTTGTTTCCAGAAAATATATTCTCACAAAACATTTTCCAATGTTTGGCGCATCATTGGAAAACTTGATTATTCTTTTAATAAAAGTGATTTAAGTAAAATTTTTTTTGAATATTTAACTTATTTAAATGCCATTTGTTAAATTTATATATGAAATAACATTACAAAAAAGGTAATACATTTGAAAATTTTCCGATGACTGGCTGGTGGCTAGGGGTGTGCACGGTCGGTTTCGGTTCAAAACCGAACCGAACCGAAAAAAATCGACTAACCGAACATCCTGAAAATTCATAACCGAACTGAGATAGACTAAAAACCGAGCCGAACCAAACCGAGTCGGTTCGGTTAATTAATTTTATTTTTTAAATAAAATTTTTATTTTTTTATTTATTATTTTATAATTTTTTAAAGTGTATTATTTAATTATATAACTAAAAAAATATTTTTTATTTATAATTTTAATATTTATGTATAATTTTTTCTAATTAATATATTTTATTTAATATATATATATATATATCAGTTGGTTCGGTTTTCTTTCGGTTTTTCAAACTCAAAACTGAAACCGAACCGACTAAGCAAATTTTTTAGAATAAAAAACCGAAACCGAACCAAACCTATATATAACCGAACCAAACTGGTCGTTTCGGTTCGGTTAATCGGTTTTTTCTGCACACCCCTACTGGTGGCTGGATCAGGTGAGCAGTGCTTAACAGCCGGAGATTACCAGAATTAATTTGCTAATTATTATTATTTTTTTGGTTTGAATCATTGGTTCTTAGAATCTATTAGATTTTGACCTAAATAGGACTACAAGAGTGGTAAAGGTCTCTCAACAACTATGTAAAGTAACTGTGTATATTACAACTTGAACTTGAGACATCACTTAAATGAGAACAATCTCGTGCCAACTGATCCCAACGGTTATCAGAGATTACTGGAATTGTCTAATTAGATTAGTTGGTATTTATTTATAATTTTTAATGAGTTTTAATATTTTTTGAAAGTGCATGATTTTGGAAACTAATTTCTCATTTTTAAGAGGTGCACGTTTTCCTACTAAATAGCTTAGTTTTCCCTTGACCAGAAAAATATTTCCAGTTGACTAGTTTTTCTAAGAGCACCAAACATCAAAAAAATGCAGAAAATATTTTCTAACAAAATACTTTCTAGAAACAAACCAAGTCTTACTAGCATTGCCAATTCCGAGTGGATTGATGACTCTTTTTATGTCTGTTTTTTGGACACTTTATTTTGCTGTGGTAACAGCATAGCTCTTACACTTCTTTTCAGCATCTAGATTGTACGAAAAATAGTAAAAATATGAAAGACCAGCACCTGTTATCCTATGAACTGGTTCTGTACTAAATTATAGAATGGAAGTCTATATAAATATGTTTCATACGCATTACTTCAATTGTCAGCATTTAGGTGTGTTGTATGTCCATTTGAAAAATGAAAATAAAATTGCTTTTGGAAACTAAATAATTGAATAAAGAAGCTTACATCGTGGATCATTTCTATTGCAAGGAAAATTTCGCTGGAGGCATATTAATCCTGGAATAACACTGCATAGAGTTATAAATGTTACTGCTTTTTCAGATTTGAAAATACAAATAAAAGTGTGTTCAACTGTAGAAAGATGATGAGCAGGATTTTAATTATTATGCATTGGCTACCGGGGGGTCAGTGGTTCACCTGATGTTTGAGCGATCAAATACAAAGTCATTGGCTACTAAGTTCCTGCAGAATTCCAAGCAAAAATCACTCATACAAACATGTATCCAACATATACTGGAGAAGCCAAAATGAAAAGACAAAATGGCCCATGTCTTGATGATCATGCACATCAAGACGGAAACTAATAATTATTTTTCCCTACAGATTTTGGTGTAATGCTATAAGCAGGTTATAATGATATACAGAGTTTCACTGTACAGGCTGGACTGGGGGGGCATCCTTTTATTCATTTCATACAACTTCACGGATAGCATGAACCATGCCAAGAACCAAGAAAGTTTCTGCCTCCGGTTCAATGCATCATTTATCTTTCTTTGGCTTAGCAGTGCAATTCGTGAGGACATCATTTGCACTATAATTCCATGGTACGAATAGGAAACAAGAAAAGGAATGCCATGTGCACCATAATTTCATAATTAGAGTAGAATGTAAAATCTACAAAATGAAGATAGATAAGGTAGGTAATGTGATTTTGGGTTACATACAGTTGCAGATTTGAGTTCACCCATGTAGGAAATCTTCCAGTAAGGTGATTGTAAGATAAATCTCTGCATACAAAAATGAAATGTCAGGAATAAGTAAATGCATACAAAATACATAATTCCTTGTCTAAAGAAGGTGCTCTATTTCGCTTGATGGAATAATAATGACGTGATTACCAATTATAATTTCAAAAACAGAAAATTAAATAATATGAGCATTCTGAGCACATGTCCTCTGGAAATAACCTATTTCTCTGTTTGTGGATTAAATTTGACTAAAATATGATTGTCCTACTTTGTAATGAAATACATCATAGAAGAAGAAATTTACCTACCAATAATTATTAGGTGTGTAGAAACTGATCCAAGGTAGAGAATGGAAAATTAGTTTAGGCACGTAAAGAGAACTGTCATTATGACTACATTTCACAATCAGAGATGAACTAACTAAATGTAGTCTCTTTCATACACATAACTTTGAAGAATGTGCTACGAGTGGGGGATGGAAATGATGTCATAATTGTCTGTGCTATCATTGCAGCCGAGGATAACGAAAATACATTCCATATGGTCTCTTTTTTGCTTTAGCAAGAACACTTACATAGTTTGAAGAGTACCGCTTTTTTCACTAGGAAGAGCTCCAGATAGGCTATTATTTCCAAGAAACCTGGGCATATCAAAATAACATGAAGGAAGATACCAGGAAAAAATAAATCAGGGAATAGCTAGAGTAGAAAAGAACTGAAAAATAGGATGTAACATTGTTATAACTTTAAAAATTCAAGTTATAAAGAAACTAGATCTTATGATATTTACAGGTTTGCAAGAGAACTCAAACTGAATAGAGCGTTTGGAACTTGGCCTGTTAAATTGTTGAAGCTTAAATCCCTAGAAGGAAAACAATGAATAAATGACAAAAACTAGAGAAATCAAAGGCAATTTCAAGACTGCATTCCACATTTGCGGTTATCTATAACTTACAATTTTATTAACTTTTGGTATTCTCCAATGTCAGGTGGAATGGTACCAGTGATCAATGCATTCCTCAGAGTCCTTCATATAAACACCGGGCAATCAATTTAAAATTCAGACACACAAAGAATAGTTGATGGAGTTCAGTAACTTACAAGTCTGTCAAATGCTTCAAATTCTTGATAAAATCAAGAGTAGAACTGACATTTTGTAAATCACTGATTCGTCTGCAAGGCCATGTGCACGTATTAGTGAAACTAGCTGTCTTGTACAAACAGACAAGCATATGCTAAAATATACTTCTTACTTGTGTGTGTTAGTGTCTATGTTAAAGAGATGTTAAGAAGTTACTGACAAAATGCTCATTGAGACCAAATTAGAAAAGCTGGATGGTATTGGACCTTCAAAAGAATTCCCCTGCAATCTCCTAAGACCAATCAACATAAAAATTATCCCTTGTAGACATACAACTGCTATATGTAATGAAAATGCTAAATGAAAAAGGCATTTATAAAACAAATAAGAAATTTGTAGAAAAGAAATTCAAAGCTTACAAAGTGTCAAGCTCTGTCCAGGTCCCAATGAAATCTGGTATCTTCCCGGTAAAAGGATTATCAAATGCCCACCTAAACATAGAGAAGTCATCTCATGTCCATGAAGATAAAACAATCGAACATATAGGATGAGGTTCTCCTTACAGGATTCTAATCCTTGTGAGATTGGCAAACGTTGAGGGAATTTCACCATTTAATCCACAACTATTAATATACCTATAAAATTCAAATAAGAAAACTGCTTAATCTCATATGATAATAAGATTAGGTTGACAGAGGGAAATTCTAGAATTTGGAAGTTACAATTGCTCAAGTTTCACCAAATTGCCTAATTCAGGAGGAAGTGTTCCAGAGAAATTGTTTACTCCCAGTGACCTGTTTAACATTCATATGACGAAGCAATTTATACAAGATTTAACCCAAACTAATAAACATACATTTACTTCAGGTATACATGTATGCATATGACCATTTCTTCTTTCTTTCATGCAAAACTACAAACAGCTAACAAGCATAAAATGCACTACAAGAGAATAAGAAAAAAAAAAGATCAAATTTAATTGCCACAAAAATGGCAAATAATTCTGTATCCTGCAACATTTTGCTGCTATGTCAAAGTGTCTGAAAAGCAGCATGAGCAGCTTCGAGCATGAATCTCCTAACACCCACCAGTACACCATCTTGAGGCATCTCACTTTCTACACCACATAAATAGCTGTGAGAAAACCAACTAGACGAGGTGGCTACTTGATTTTCTCATTGATCACAAAAGAGTATTAGCATGTGTAAATGTTCATGTCATGCACAATGTCAACATACAAAGAGATAAATCATAAACATCAACTTTCCACAAATTAGAGTAATTCCAATCTTACAACAAAATGAGGTCCTTAAGGTTTCCAATTTCCTTTGGTATAGGTCCAGAAAATGCATTGTGAGCAACTGACCTAGTCACACCAAGCAAAATAAAATTCAATAATAAAATCAATGAAAAATAAAAGAGAAAAGAAAAAAAAAAGTGAACCAGAATGAATTTTCTCTATATGAAATTAAGGTCTTCTGTTCCTTCTTGATGTATAATTTCTGCATTCAGAAATTAGCATTTTGATCTTAAAAATATTTTGATTTAAAGAAATAAAATGTTTCATTCTTAGATTATAGGGAAATCTTTATGATTAATTCATTTAGAATATTAGACATGATTGTGACTTGTGAGCTATCCATTGTGTGTGATCTTTATAATACTGACATGTTATGCACTACTTATAATTTTTTGACTTGTAAAATTAATTCATGAGTGCAAAATGAAATAATTACTTAAATACGTATTAAATAAACTTCAAAATGCACATCAGAAACGCTCTTGTATAAGTTTCTGTACTTACAAAGTTGTCAGTGCTGTTAAATTTCCAATAAATGAGGGCAATGAACCCGTCAAGTAATTTTTGTCAAGTTTCCTATTAAAAAATGAATAAAAATAAATAATAATCAATTAAAACATTCTATATAGAATCTATCCAAAATAATTTGGATAAAAATATTAAATGTTATGTAAATTGACTAATATAATCTTATTTAATTAAAGCATAAATAAATTGGTGTCAATGATGGAGTAGTCAAATGATAATTTCTCTCCAAGAGCATTTGTATGTGCAGGGTTCGAATCCTGCCGTTGGCGATTTAAAAGGGGAAGACTGTCTCGTGATGTGCAGTCCATTGCTTAAGTCATATAATCTCCCTATTGGCAAAACAATAAATAATAAATAATAAATTGGTGGCAAAGTATTTTGGAGAGAAATTTTTTTTTTATTCTACACATTTTTTTCATTTCATTGCAATAAAAATCGTACAAAAGTTTTCAAGGCCTGAAAAAATAGAAACATAAATATATACGTGACAAACTAGCATTATAATAGTGCTGTGCTTGTAGCTATTGTCAAGTATTAAAATAAATTTTATTAAATAAATAACAATTTATTCTTAAATATATTACTATATAAATAAAATTGAAAATAATTCATGATATAATTATATAGGTAATATATATTTTTTGAACTAAATATTGTTAACACAAATAAAGACTAAATATAGGTAATCCTGATATAGATCCAAAAGTTCTATTATAACAATTACTATATGTAAATTAAAAAATTATAATAAATTCACTTAATACAATATAATTTAGAAAAATACTTTTACAAACCCATTTAGTTTGTATAAAATAAGAATGGAAATCGGAATCAGAACAAATGATTCTGATTCCTAATGTTTGGTTAGCTAAAATTTATATAGGAATTAAATTGCAATTTCTCTATCAATAGAAATCACCAATTTCCGTTAAGAACTGAATTTTTATTTCCTTGAGAAGCAAATTAAATTAATTGTAAATTAGTCAAACATCTAAATATTGATAAATATTATATAAAATTTACAAATAACATATAAAAATTAATAAATAATTATTAAGATATTTGAAAAAAAATATTTGTTAAATAATAAATAATATTTATAATAATTTTTCAAAAACTATAATAGTATTTTAGTAAATAAATAAATTATTTTAAAATTATTATTTTTTATAATAGATAATTATAACATTAATTTCTAATATATAAAAAATAATTATAAAATATCTTAATTGATACATAATATTGATTTTTATTCGCATTTGGTAGTGAATCAAACATTTTATTAAAATTCTCATCTTATTTCAAGTCCTTTTTAATTTCCATTCTGATTTCAATTTCAATTCTGAAATATGGACCAAACGAGTCTTATATAACTAGAAAATTGGAGAAAATGATACTTAATGAGGTTTTAATTATTTAAAATTTTCAATTACTAAAAATAGTACGAAATAGTAACATACACGTACACATGGTGTGGGAAGGTCACGGAGCTTCAAGAAAGAAAGAAAAAAAAAAAAAATCCTTACAAGAAGGTTAGGTATTTGAAAACTAGAATTGTTTCTGGAATCACTCCTCGTTTATTCAGAGCATCTACCCTCCTGCAAATCAAAAGTAGTTACAATTTTATTTAGGGACATTAAATTTACTATTAATTAACATTCGTGACATGCATTTCCATTTGTGTCACAACTGATTCAGTAAGCTATGTCTCCGGCTCAAGGAACATTGCCTAATAACAATTGTACCATTTAATGAAATATAAATTATTTTAAAAAAATAGTTACTATTTGCCTCATTTGTTTTATCATATTATACTATTTATCTCTTATAATTTAAAATGCATAATTTTTTTACACTATTATATCTTTATCCTTTTTGTCAAAATTTTTTATCATAATTAATTATTAAATAAGTGTACAACCAAAATGTAAAGGTAGTTTAATCATAAATTAAAAAAGAAAAAAGAAATATGATTGATATACTGAATAGTTTAAACTAACATTTTTAAATAAAAAAATAAATTTTCAAGTTGAAAAAAATTTTATGTGAGTAAACTTTTTATGGAGCATTGGTATTTTAAGTTGATATCTAAGCATAGATATTATTTAAAACTAAAAGTAATCTAGTTAAAAATTTAACTAGATTAAAAGTTTAAGATTATGTATTTTTTATTTTATTAAAGAGCAGTTAAATTAAAGTTTAAAATTATGCATTTTTTATTTTATTAGAGATATTGTTTTATTTTTTATTTTATTAAAGATTAAAAGCTGAATATGAAGGGTATTAAAGTGTAAAAAAAATAAAACACAGAGTACTTAAATGTCAAAAAAAAAAAAACCACATAATTAGTTTTGCCAAAAGATAAAACCACAAGATGTAACTTATGCCTAAAATTTAAATATAAAAATATTTATTAAATTTATTTTTGAACATTATAATATATTAATTCAAAAAATATATATTTTAATTTGATAAAAATTATTTTGGATTACATCTAGAGACCAAATAAAATTTTTATCTTTTAAATTTTGATCTATTTAACTGCAAATTAAATGGTGAGGAAGACAGTAGTTTAACGAAGCAAATCTTAGTGAGGTTATAATATACTTTAAAAATGACTATGATATAATAGTGTATGAGGCAAAATCTCAGAGAGCCTAAAGTAAATAACCCTAAATTAAATATTATCATTTAATATTTGAAATTAATAAATAAAATACATAAAGAAATAATAATCAGTTTTTTGACGGAAAAATAATTACTATTAAAAATTTCAATATTGTGTATTTTTGAAATAATAACAAATAATTATTTAAAATAAATAATTATTAGTAATATTTTAGCAAATAAATAAAATTGAAAATAAATTTTTTGAAATAAATAATTGAAATGTTACTTTTAAATATAAAATTACTCTAATTCATATAAATTGAGTCCATGTATTTTTATTTGGAATAAATACAAATAAGTAACATGTGGTTTAAGTATTTTACCATTAAGGGCTTGTGGTTTTTTTTTTTTTTTTTTTTTTTGTCACTTCAGTACCCTGTGATTTCATTTTTATAGCATTTAGGTAATAAAAAATTTTACAACTTGTAATTTCTCTCTTTTCCAGCATCTAAAAAGTATGATTTTTAATTTTAATCAAATCCTTATAATTTTAATAAAGATTTAGTAATAATAGAATTGTCTATAATGTTTAGAATCTTTTTTTAAAAATAAAAATATGAAAAAATTTATTTTAATTATTTTAATTTTTCTATTATTATTATCACTTAAAATTACCATCGATAGACTTATTTTTCTCCCTCTATCAAATTGTATTTAAAATTTAATTTTTAGATGTTTGAGAAGAGAAATAATGAGTTATAATAAAATTTGTCACCTAAGTGTTATAAATATGAAACCACATATTACTGAAGTGTTACAAAAAAAAATACAGACCCCTGATACTAAAACTCTTAAACCACAAAGTATTTATTTATATTTTGTACTTATCCCTTTTTATTTTTTTCGAATTAAAATGTAAAAAATAATTATAAGAAAATAAAAATGCATAAATGAATATAGAATTTTTTTTTTGAACTTGATACAAGACCCAGTATCATCGGGATAGAAAGAGAGTCAATTAGTAGTTAGTAACTTTAAAAATCATTTTTTTAAGCCATAATTTAATATGGAATCTCACAAATTCAGCGTAGAGAAGAAATTTAATCTAAAATCTCTTATGTCAAAAGTAAAAGCTGTTATCACTTTAGTTAGACCTTAAATGTTAAATATAAAGTTTCCCTCATTATAATATTGGAACGGAGAAGTGACCCTACATGAGGCTGATGCCATCGCTATTAGTATTAGTAGGAGTAGTTTTGTGTGGTGCAGGCCTACGACTAAGATGCTCAACCACGCCGAGCAGCTCAATATAAACAAATACAACAACATGATGGTGTTCATTTGGTCGATTTGATTAATTTTGAGAGCTTTTTTTTGACTAATCGAATTAAAATTTTTAAAATTTAATTGAATCAATCCAAAAATTAAACTAAATTGAACCAAATTTTTTATAATAATAACTGAACTGACCGAATTAAATTGAAATTTTCAGAAATATTAATTATTTTAGTATTTTGAAATTAAATTATTATACTATTTTAAAAAATATAAAAATAAAAAATAAAAAATAAAATTTTAGTTAGTTTGGTTAATTCAATTAACCAAAATTTTCAAATACCAAACCGAACCGAATCAAATTTCAATTCGGTTCAACACAAAAAATTCGAAAATAATAAAAATTCAAACCAAACCAAATTAAATCAGTTTGATTTTTTATTCGGTCAACTCGGAAGGCTTGCACACCCCTCAACATGATAAATCGTAGGCAAAACCCATCACGAGACCCTAAACTTTGCTTCTTTAGGATTTCAGACCCTTCAAGTCTTATTTTGTATGTATAGACCCATAACTACATCGATTACTATTTGTAATTCTTTATTAAACAGAGTAATAACTAATAAGTGATATTATTCAATAATTATGTGAAAAGTTAATAAATACGGAAAGTGATGTATTACTTTAAAAAGATAATTTTTGGTCATCGGAATTTTTTCCTCTTCTTTATTATTAGATTAAAACAGAATTCGAAAAAAAAAGAAAGAGAAATAATTTTTTTATTCTTATATTGATTGCACGTGTCTAAGATATGGTTTTTTCACGTTCCAAATATTTATTTAATGACAATTTGTGTAGTTGGGAGCCTAAATATATAAAACAAAACTTGAAGGGGATAAAAGTCCAGAAGAAGAAAAACTTAAAGGAGCATGAGGATGGTTTTGCCTAAATTATAATCTACCAATAGAGATTATCCATTTGAACAGGAGAAATTATATAAAAAAAATGTATTCAATTTGAGGAAAAAAAATTAAAATTTGCAGTGATTAAAAGCAGAAAAAGAAAAGAAAAAGCGACGTACAGTTTGGTGATGTGGCAAGTTCGATTATTGTCCAAGGAACAATCACATTTGATACCAGGATTGTTTGCAGCAGCTTCAAGGTCAGATTCATCGATGGCAGTTCCAGTGCATGGCTCTCCGCTCATATTCCACAGACTCACCGCTTGTGTGTCCCATCCTTCAAATATCTCATTTAATGCTCTCACTGTAATTGTATCACCACATTTTAACATAATCAAATTCCATCATTCTAGTTTATTTGTTGCTGGTGTTTCAAAGATTAGATCACTACCTAATAATGATCAACGGAATGCGGCCAACTCTTTATGTGGGCGCGCGTGTACGTGTACGTGTACGTGTACGTGTGCGTTAAATATTATAAATTTAATCAACCAAAAAAAATATATTTTTTAACTAGCTTTAGCCTTTATGTTGACAATTTCTGTTTACGGAAAATAGACAAGTCATCTAGTTTTGAACTGTTACCGTCACCCTGACGTGATATTACTTATTTTAAATTTTTTAAATGAATGACTATTAATTTAATATATTTAAATAATAAAAAGTTTATTCAATTAACTTTTTATTTTAAAATTTATTTTATTCAATTAATAAATTATGCACTCATTATTATAAAAATAAATAGCGCTATGATTCAAATTTTAGCAATTTTCTAAAATAAAAAATATAATTTTTTTTTAATATTTATTTGATGGGAGAGTAAATTGATTTCTCGAGATGTCATATTGGTGCGAATTATATGAGTTAGCATATTTTTATAAAATTATTATAATTTTTGTAAATAAATATAAAAAAACCTTAGTGTTGAACTATTAAAATTTATAAATTTTAAAAAAATTGTTCAAATCAGCTTTTTGATTAACGATTATTTGACAAACATTATATTTAAAATCTTAAAAAATATAAAAATATTTTTATTTTTTTATTTTAGTACATTTAAATCTTAAAATATTTGTAAAATTTTAGTATGCATTAATTTATTTTTTATTAATTGATCTTTTACTGTAAATTGTTAGATGAATGAAATATATTTTCCTTGAAGAAAATTTTGGGGAATAGAAGTACTATAAGGAAGGTTAATAAAAACAATGATGGACAATAAATTTGCATTTCACCAGTTTATTTCTATACTCTTTTTTCAATTTTTTTAAATTATAAATTATATAATTATCTTTTAATTAAAATATTTATTCTTTCTTTAATTACAATTCTCAAACTACCCCTTTTTTAATTTTTTAGCTTAAGAAGAGCATGCACTATAGTTATGCTAAGCTGCAACATTATTTAATTTCTATTCTTTTATTTTGTCATCATATACTTTTTTGAACAAAATCCATACCCAAAGATTGAATGTTCAAAGTTACTGTCTTCTTATTGCCATCGCTACTGAGAATAGAGGTACTAAATTAACATAAAGATGGGGAGGTTGACAAATTTTGGGATTGTAATGGTAATTGTTATAATTTTAACTTAGTGCATCACAATTCCAATGACAAGCAATATAGACTTCAAACTACTATTGAATAAATATGATTGGTGGTAATTTTTTTGCTCTTAAAAAATAATGCAAATAAATCTGATTGGTGGTATTTCTTTTGCTCTTAAAAAATAATGCAAATTCCATTATATGGAGACTTTAATTCACCAATTATAAATTAACCTTATTAAATAACTTGTTTTAACACTTTTAGATTAATTAGATCCATTGTGTAGATAGTGAGTATTTTTATTGGATGATTATATCATCTACTACAAGTTATATGCATTATTACCATATGAATTATAGTTTTTGAGACTTTGATGCGTCCAAAAAAGAGCAAAAGCTCCACTAGTACTAGTTAAGCTAAGGCTTTAGACCTTTTTACACTACTTTTGTGCTAAAAATTTAATTAACATATTTTTATATAATAAATTATTGTTAAATTTTTATATTAAATAAGTATTTTATTTTTTAAAGTTCTTGTACTTGGGGCTCCAAAAATGATGTCAAAAGCCAAAACTATAAATAAAACAAAAGAAACCGTTGCTATAAAGTTTGATGAGAAAATGGAAGTGAAAGATTAAGGTATTAAACTTTATCTTTAGGGACTTGTTCTTCGATAGCCTCAGATCGCCCCTGTTCTTCTTCTTCATATTGCTTTGTTTCTTTGGTGGTTTTTTGGCCATTTTTTGCCAAAAAACTACCAAACATATTTTTTCTTTCTATTGTTATATTTATATCTCTATTCAGATGGTGTTTTCTTTTTCTTTTCTTCTGTTAGTTGGTGGGTTTTTTGTGCAGCCGTCTCTGTCATTTGCTTTGATCTTCAAGCATCAACGAAATCAGATCCATAGAACCCAGATCCAGCCAAACCTTCTCAGGTGTGAGCTGAGCTTGGAAGAAGGATCTGAGCAAATCAGGCAGAGAGGAGACGCAAGCTCTCCGTTTTCCTGATCTGGACAGTGGCCATGGTTCCGCTTCATCCAGAACAAGGATTCCGGGAGTTCATCGTTTAGAGGTTGCCTCTATAGCATATGGGTTTTTGTAAATTTTGCTGGTTGTTCACACTACCCTAGTTCTCCATCGGCAACCTTCGGTTGTTTTTTGTTTTGTTGTTGTGTTTTGTGTTGTTGTGTTGTTTTCTGTTTGTTTTGTAATTGTTGTTGTGTTGTTTTTTTGTTGTTTATGTTTTTTTTAACAAAGTCTTCTTTCACCCATAGTCATGAATATCTTGACTATATGTGGTCTCATTCTGAGATCCCTAAGGTGATTGAGATTTTTAATTATCTGTTGTATGATTTCTCTTTGGGAAGGCAGAGCCTGGAGCTTCTGCATCAGGTTGTACTGTGTTTCTGTTGAATGATATTCAACTTGACCAAAAAAAAAAATGCTCTCTCTTACCTGAGGAAAATGGAGAGGGACAAATAAAAACAAAGTAACTTTACAAAGTGGTTGAAAAAATACGTTAAAGTTTGAAACTGATTTGGGTAATTATAGATAATTTGTCTTTATAACAATATTTATACCTTCAAAATAAAATTATATGTGTAAACATTGAAGGAGAAAAATATAAAATAAAATTATATATGCATATGATAATAAAAAAAAAATAAAGCTCTTCATAAAAATAAAAGAAATATTTTTTTTATAATTGGTGGAAGTTTTATAGTAACTTAGATAAGTTTTTTTTTTTTTCGGGGGAAGTGATTTTGATAAGCTAAAAGTTAAACAATATTTTTAAAAAAGTTACTGTACTAAAATTTTCTTACAAAAAAAAAGTATTGCACAAATAATTTGTTTTAGAATATTAAACGTTGTACAGTGAATTTGGGTAAAAAGTAAAAAAAAAAAAGGCAGTTTAGTAATTGTAATTAAAGAAAATAAATATTTTAACTAAAGAATAATTATGTAATTTGCAATCTAAAAACATTGAAAAGAGAGTACAGAAATAAATTAGCGGAAAAATATTTGTACGGCATTTGATGCATAATATATCAAGGGAATAATAAATACATTTAGGAAAAGGTACAATAATTAATATGCAAGTTAGTAGGACTTTTCTGATATCTATCATCGTCAACCTAACATACAGTACAGAGAAGAAAAAGAGAAGTAATGCTACTTTAAAAAATATCAAAGTAAGAAATATGTACATAATTAATAATTAGAAAAGCTTTAAATTCATTTTTGCAGTTTGAGTTTAATTATTTTTCTTCGTTAGTATGAAATAAACTTTTGACAGTAATGATCTCTGATGTGATTAATAGCACAAGTAAAGAAAGAAGGAAAGAAATAAAGAAAGAATATATATGAATCAGAGTTATGGATCGGCAAGAAATAGTTACAGAAGAGGGAAAAGATTCAGAAGCTTTAATATATGCAAGAAAGAATCCATCTCAACAGCAAGGCAGAGAGGAAGAAAAGAAAAGAAGTACCTTCAGCTGGGTCAGTGGTAGCATTTTGAGCAGTGGAGCTTTGGAATGAAAGAAAGAAAATGAAGCAGTACGTAAACCATAAATACTGCCCAAACATTACTGCTACTGATGAAGAAGAAGGAGGCTGCAGCAGCAGCTTCATACTCAATTCAATATTGTATCTGCTATTTTTCTGCTTCTTAACTTAATTTAATTTACATGGAAGTGGGTAAACAAATTGCAGGACATGTGTTTGGCTTGTGCTGTTGACAAACCTGCCCGATAAGATGCTATATATATCAAGGAAAAAGGTAGGCGTCGCTGTACGCGACGCCTACCTGTGTCTCGTAGGGCGGCAAAATTTCAATTTTGCCCCCCGTAATTTTTATATTTATAAAAATATAAATAAATAAAAAAATATATATATAATATATGAATTTGTAAATTATGACATGACGGGTTGACCCAGTTCTTTTTTAGGTTATAGATTTTGTCAATTTAATTAATTAATTAATTAAAATAACTATATTTTTATTATTATATAATTTTTAATATTATAATATTATTAGAGGTAAAATAGTAATTTGGACAAAAAAA
>CATIWO010391272.1:0-13173 GCA_949673435.1 Macaranga tanarius
CCTTCCCGGTCGAATCAGGCGTCCGGACTTTTTCCGGTGGGGGGTTTTCGGGTGTCCCGGTCTCACTGGTAAGGTCAAAACTTACAAATACCCCTTCCTTAATAGTGATATCAATTTTGCACATAAAATTAAAAATCAAAATATGTATATACACTATAGGACATAATAACACATATTTTTATAAAGTGTAGTGTATAATCCAATGGACGAAAAACATGTTTTTCAATTTAATTTTCATCAATTTCATGCCAATAATACTAAATCATGTAGACATGCTCTGATACCAATGAAAGAAAAATTAGGGAAGAACAACAAATCACAAAGAGATTTAGAATACTGACCCTTTTCTCCAGCAGCGGAAACCTTAATATATATGTTGATCGGAACCTTAACTACTAGAGCAAAAGCTATATTTTCACAATCTAAATATCAATGGAATGATCTTGAATGAAAAATACGCAGAGTATTTTTGTGTGGAAGAAGAAGGAGGAAAAATATGCAGAGAGAATTTTTATTCTGCCTTATTGTTAGGTTATCCTTGGGTTATGTTACGTATAAAACATAAAACCCATACTCTACAAAAAAGTAGGAAGTAGACTTCTAATAGGAGTCTTTTACATCCTATCCAAAACTTAAACTAATCAAGTCATGGGTGTATATATATCTTACAAAAATAGAAGTCAATCTAATTAAAATAGCAAATACAATTTATATTCAATTATAATTCATTATTTTAATTAAATTAATTTTAATTTTTAATTTACTAAATTATCCGATTATGATATAATAAATAATATAGACATCTTAATAATTTTACGTGTCTTTCCTTTTTGTACATTTATATATATTGCAGATAACAATTTCAATGGCGTATAACATGCTGTCCCTAACAAGGATAGATTCTGTCTCCTAATTTCACAAATCCAACCCATTTTTAAAATTTTTTATTTATTAGAAAATAGATATGTTTTTCTATTAATTTATTTTTAAGATACAAAATTATATTTTAAGTCATTAATTTATTGATAATATATTATTAATTATTTATCATATTTTAATTTATATTTCTATAATTTTTAATTTTTAAAATTTTTATTTATATTTGAAAATAAAAAATATATTTTGTATAAATTTATTTTGAGATATTAAATTATGCTTTAAATTAATTAATTTATTATATTCTAATTTATTTATTTCTATAATTTATAATGTAGCACACTAATTATATTAAGTGAGGTATTTGAAAATATTTATATAATTTATCAATTTTTATATTCATTTGAAAATAAATATATCTTTTTGTATTATTTATTTTTGAGGTATTAAATTATATTTTGAATTATTGATTTATTCGTAACATTTTATTAATTTACTTATTAAATTTTAATTGATGTATTTCTATTATTTATACTGTAAGAAACTAATTATATTAAGTGAGGTAATTGAAAATATTTTATAATTTATTAATTTTTGTATCCATTTGAAAATAAAGTTATATCTTTGTACAAATTTATTTTTGGGATATTAAATTATGTTTTAAATTATTAGTTTATTTGCAATATATTATTAATTTATTTGTTATATTTTAATTTATATATTTCTATAATTTATAATATAACAAACTAATAATATTAAGAGAGGTATTTAAAAATATTTCCACAATTTGTTAATTTTTATATCTAGTTGAAAATAAATATATCATTTTATATAAATTTATTTTGAAGCATTAATTTTATTTTTGAGATATTAAATTATTAATTTATTTTTAAATATATATTGTGAATTTAATTAGAATATTTTTATAATTTATAATATAATGAACTAATTAATATAGTTCTGTTTGTAATATATTGGTAATTTATTTATAATATTTATGATTTTACTATTTTGTATTTTATTTTATTTATTTTTTAAATATAGGTGAAAATGTCTCGACATTATTTAAAATTTGGGATCTAAATTGTAAAATCAAATAATAAGTTTGCAAAATTTGTAATTAGTCAATTTAGCATTATTTACTATTTTATCACATAATAGTACATTAAAAATATTATGAATCATAAAATCATACTAGCAAAATTGAAATTTCAATAACCATATTGGGTATCAAGTAAATATTACATCAAAATTGAAATAAATAGATAATTTATTAGGATGTCTTATTGATTAACCACTAATATAAATAATATTGATATATTTTTTAATTATCAAATAATATTATTTTGGCTACATCCATCAATGGAGGTTTGTTATATACGATTTTTTTTTTTAATTGAAAGTCAATTTGTGCATCAAAATTGTTGTCCCAACAAATAAAAAAAAAGGAGTTAATTAAGAGTTTTGATTGTCCCATAAAAAATTAAGAGTTATTATAAGATGGAAAAGAAAAAACTAACGGCTGGTTGCCAATATAAATAGGGAACAAATTTGCAATTTAAGTTGTCCTCCATTTATAATTGGGGACATCAATTTTTTAAACTTTTAATATCAGAAAAAAATTATAAACTGAAAAATACTTTTAAAATCACCATAAAAGGGAATATTTTTTTGAACAAAGGGAATTTTTTTTTATTTACCACAAAATAGTAAAAAACCCCTAAGGGGGTTGAGTGTAATACCCGCCCTTTCACATACGTATTTATGACGTATGTATGGTGTAACACCGGTGTTTTAGAAAGTACTGTTTAAATATATTATTTTCTTGACATGTGGAATAGTATTATGGATTGCATTTAAGTGTGAATATGTACTTTTGGATAGAGAGGGACCTAATTGTTAAGAAAATTGGGAGTTGTTTGTTATATGAGAAAGTTGTGGATATTTATGTAATAATCCTATTTTAGTAAGGAGGTGTGTAGAAATTTTGTAATGATATTTAGATATTATTTAATTTAGTAATGTTTGTAGAGAATGGTGATATTTATCTATTATTATTATTATAATTAAGATATTTATATAATATGTAATAATTAGGGGAGACTTTTAAGGGAATAAATGGATATTTTTAATTGGCTAAGTGTGTATATGTGTATTTGTGAATATTTAATTGTGTAGTGTGTGTGTATAGATTTTGGAGAGAAAGAAGAAGAGAAGAGAGTGCAGAGACTTTGAGAGAGTTTGTGAGCTTGTTTATGTGATTAAATCAATTGCTTTGGGAAGTTTTAAGAGGGCATTCATCCATTGGAGTCTTAATTTGGTAAGCTTACTTGAGTTTTGATTGTTTTTAATTAAGTTTGGTTATTGGGAAAATTTGGGTATGCTGTATCTGTTTTTCAGTTATATTATTTTGATCATAACTTGAGTTGTAAACCTCTAATTTGAGCAAGGTTTAATGTTCTGGAAACCTTAGAGAGTCTACTAAAATGTTTTGCACGAAGTCTAATTCTACTGTTTAGAGTGACTGACATAGCTATACATTTTATTGCTTAACCAGCCACCTCTGTTTCTCTGTTTTATCCGGTTTTGATAAAAAATCCATAATTAATTCCACACATATCCAAATCAAGTAATTCTAGTTGAGATTTGAATTAGACTCATAGATATACATTTAGTAATATTTTCATAAATTTTGGATGTGTGTGTGAATTATTTGGACATTTTGAACATAGAGTATGGGGCTGCACTTAGTTGCATTTTGTTGAGTTAAGTGCAAGTGGCATATTTGCTTTGTGAATTGATGTATGTATTGTATGTAGGCTTTGATAAGGATATTGGAGATATTACTCACTAGGGGAGCTTTCATTTTAAGAAGGAGTTGAAGGCTTGAGGTAAGTAATTATTATTATAATGCTTACATATAATGATTATTATATAACTAAAGTTACATGACTATGTTGGTTTATATATATATGCTCTGAATGTGACTAGAATGATATTTATATATATATATGTGTAATTGTTGACAAGAATATGAATTGGTTAGTTTGGAATGTGATATAATAAATGGTGAACATTGGAACATATGATGTGCAAGCCATTTGAGGTGGTAGGATATATATATGTGTGTATATAATGTTTGTAAGAATATTGAAATATTGATTGAGATTGAGTTTGTGGTATAATGTGAATAAAGCCACTGGATGTGGTATGGATTGACATGTGTTGTTGTGAGAAAATGTGATATATATATATATATGGTACATGGTTGGTTTATTTTTGGTATACTTTTAGTTTATTATGAGTATACTTTTGATTATAATTGATTATGAATATAAAAGTATGTTGAGACGAATTGATATATGTTGCTTGTGAGAAAGGTGAATTATAATTCACATGAAATATGAGAATGATGAAAATACATACATATGACATAATGCGATTGAAATGTGAATGATTGAAAGATGAGGAAAATGTATATATGTGGAGATTGAGCTCCACGGCCTGAGACTGAGCTGGGCAGAGAGTCTTAGGTGTGGCCATTTATATGATATATATATGCGCGCAAGTGTGAGATCTGAGACTGAGCTGGACAGAGAGTCTCAGGAATGGCCACAGTTATATAAATAAAAATGAAAATATAAAAGAAAAAAAAGAAAATAAAAAATGAAATTTGTGTGAAATGTGTGTGACGTGTGTCGAGAACTCTAGCCGGATACTAACTTGCATAAACATGCGTTGTTATACCATATTTGCATACATACATGGCATTGTGATTTTATATACAATGTTGTTGAATGTGAGAATTATATTATGAATTGAATGTGAGAACTTTGGTTATAAAAGATGAATAATATGATGATTGATGGGGTGTAGATATTGAGTTATAAGTATCAAAGTATTTATGCTAGCATTTGCTAGATGGTTATTAAAATGATGAGATTTGGTGTATATAAGACACCAACAATGTTGTTTGAATGTTTATAAATCTTGTTGTGATGTTAATAGATGTTTGGTGTAGACTAGTGTGTTTATAAGATATTGTTGTAACTTGAAATGAGTTACATTCATATGCTTTGACATCACTAGTCATTTTAAGGGTATTTTTTTCAATTCATATAAATGAATTTGGCCTAGGTGTCTTAATGAAAGTTGTAGTCCTCTGCGTTAGCTTTCCATAGCTTTTTGAATCACTTAAATTCGAGTTCTATAGATGGAGTTATGGTCAAAAGAGTGTGGCATACTCTGGGCTGGCAATCGCCAGTGGGTGGCGAGTGCCAGTCCATGCAGGCAAACTTGCCTGGCCATAGCCAGTGGGGTGGTGAGCGCCAGCCTTCTGGTCAAGCTCTAGAGACTTGTTTTGACCATAACTTGAGTTATCGAACTTTAAATGAGGTGTGGTTTGGTGCTACAGAACCGTTAAAGAGTCCTCTACAACTTTCATGTTTTGAGAATTACTGGAATATATTTCTAAGATTCTCTAATTGAGCTTGACATTTTAGTTCTCACTTAATCCTTTGTCATTTGGACTTCCATGCGCAGTCTAAATGTTAAATTCTTATAATTTGATGAGTGGAAATGTTATATATATATATATTCTCCTTAATTAGTTATTGAGAAGAACTATATGTATACTTATTTTAATAATTGCTTATTGAGTCGCAAGCTCATTCCTTTGCAAATTATGGTTTTCAGGCAATAGTTAGACTTGTTTGAGGTGCGAGTTGATGAAGCTGGAAGTGTACTCCTTTGTGAGTACAGATGGATCAAAGGCAGGCTTGGTGTCGATATTTCCATCCTCATGAGCATCATCATCATAACATTCAAACATTTTATATTTGAACAATGTATCTATTTTGATTTCAAACTATGTATGTACATAAAATTATAATGTATATATTATAAGAGTTTGGTATAAATACATGTCTTTTGAGAAAATTTTTCATATGCCACGTGGTTGATTTAATGTATGGACACTTGTATGTAGTACTTGGAGGGTGCTACATTAAGTGGTATCAGAGCAGGGATTAGATTTCCTCGGGATGATAAAGCATGATGCATATATAACATATTGTGCATAAGTTGAGAAAACATGTAGTTGATGTGCGTTGCATATCTTAGGATGGATGAACACCAAGTACCTCACGTTGATCCCGAAGAGTCGTTTGAGTGAGTTCATTGGTAACACCTGTGCATGTTCTATATGAACTTGAAATTCTATTTATAACCTCTTCATAAGATGTAGGTTGTTATATATTAGTGAATTATTTCAGAGATAAGAAGAATGAGTCTAAGCAGGTAGTTAGCACTGTTAATGAGAACTATGAAATATGAGAGAATAAGGTGCAAAGATTTTTACAGTCTTAGTGATTCCATCATTGCAAATAATGATTATAGAGTGAAGAAAGAATTCTAGATTGAATTAATAAGTACTGATAAAAGGAGAATGAATTATACAGTGTCCTTGTTCAAGCAAGTATGTGATATGATATGAAATAAAAATATGGATTAAATAAATTGTGCCCTTTAGAATTATTAATGGCATACTATATTGATGAGAAGATTAATGTGAATGCATTGTAATTTTGGCAATGCTCATGTATGACTAATACTATTATATTATTGATGCTCAGTTAGAAGTAATTGTAGTGTAGTGGATAACTGAGCCTTAAATTGGATTGTTATTAAAAGTGTAGTTATTTTATTGCAAGATTGACCCTATTTTAGTAGGAAGATATCAATATTTTAGGGGAGATTTTGTCAAATTTTTGGTAGATTCCTCATAAATTGAGCTGTTGTCGTTAGGTTTTTATGATAAAGCCTCGTGTGCAATGGATAAGTATGATCTATAGTTGTGATATGAAATGTTGATGATGGTATAGGTATGATATAGGTGGAATACTAATGAAATACTATGTGAGGTTAATGTATGCATGATGAATGTGATAATGAACTAGTAATTGTGGAATATAGAAAAAAAAAACATTTAACAAAGTATATAGAAGACTTAAAGATCAAAAGGGCACTAATAAATTTATGAGTAGTGTATCAATGTCCATATATATATGTAATAGGTGTGATAGAATATATCCGAATTTTGAGTTTTAGACTTGATGTTTGCTACTAGTGTAGTAAGCAGAGCATTTCGTTAGAGATTATTTATTGAAAGAACTATTGAAAGGTTTTAACTAATTAAATAATATTAAATCAAGTAGAAGCTAAGAGATTAAGGAAAAAGAAATTTGGTGTTACAAAACAATTTGGACTTGATGATAATTTATATGAGAATATATTACGTCTATATGGCACATTGCATTATTAAGGATATGGTATATGTATCTCAATGCCTACTAATGTTATGATAGTAAATTTAATGATGGGATTTTATTTCAAGATAATAGAACAATATGACTACTATGCAGACTGCAATAATTATTGAATTGGGAAGAAGTATAGTATTATTCTAGAAATTAATTAGGTATGGATATTTGGAGTCAGAGAAAGATAAAGTCAGTGATTAAAAGAGAGATTGTGTATACTAGTGGAATTTCAACTATAAGTATATAATTTGTGGTTGAAGACAAGTAAAAAGTTATTTAGATCATGATGTATGATTACATGTTGATGGTGGGTAAATGAAAATTGTGCATGTTTATTTTATTTCAATTATGATTTTTTTCTATATGAATTGAGAAATAAATGGTTGCTTGATTAATTGAGCGATACAATAGTATTTTAAAAGATAGATTGGAACTGAGATGTTGGCAATTTTGGAAGGATAAAACATTATATCTTTTATAATATGGTATGAATTTATAAGTGGATGTTCAGGCCCTTCAAAACCCCTACATTTTATTTATATATATTTGCAATGAGTAAAGTTTATGAATGTTGATTTATGATCTGAATTGATGTTTCTAAATTATTTTTAAACCAGCTTTATTATGAATTAAATTCTTAGTTTAAGATTGAAGCTTTAAAATAACTACGGTTTCAAGTTAGCTAGTTAATGAGTTATTACTTTACGCTTAATTATGCAAACTAATTTTGAAAATATTTTAACTGCTTGAAGATTTCATTGAGTTTAAAATTAGTTTGGTTTCATTTTCGGAAGAATTATGAGAATATTGGTGGACTTTGAATATTTTGTTAGATTACGAAAGTGTAGCAATATTTTAAATGATGATTTAAATGAGTTTATTATCACATTGGTTTTATTCTTTTGAATTTTGGATGAGGATAATTTTGACTAATTATGAGATACAAGAGATGATTAATGTTGTTCATAGAATGTTAATATTGTTTAGTGGATACAATGAGTGTTATGTTTGTGTAATATGCCAAGTAAGTATAACATGGGCTTGACCTTGTTCTTGTGATATCTATGTTAAGATATACATGTAGATGAGTATGATTCTTGAGTTGTGATATGAGATATGTTGTGATGTGGATGTATGATGGTATATTATTTTGTTATATGTTCAGTATATGTTTTTGCATTTGGAGGGAGATTAAAAATATTCCAAATGATAAATATGTCGATTTGCTTTGTGACCATCGACCATGTGAAATGTTGATAAGATTATTAACTACGTATCTGTCAACAAGGTAAATGATACCAAATAATGAGAATGAAATGGGAATATGAATGTATACATTATTATGAGATACTATCCTTATTATTGAGATGAATGTAATTATTAATTATAGTATTGATATTTGAAATTTATGTGGCGTATACTCAATTGCTTATTGAGTATAATTATACTTTTCTAGTATGGAATTGATAATTGAGGGTATTAGAGACGCTGTGTGCAACTGCGCACATTTGGCTATATAGAATCCTCTATATATATGAGTTGATTGTAAATGTTAAATGGTGTGTGGATATAGATATATTTTGAGCTTACGTTGTGAATAGGATCTATTGTCTGAAAGAGTGATGGAGATTAAAAGGATGAATATAAATATTTGAGACTCGTGATTAATTGACTACCATATAATTATGAATGAATTGAATCGATAATGTTAAGTATATTCTTGGGAGTGTCCCTAAGTTGGTTTGAGTCTCAATTGAGTGTAGGAAAGATTGTATAGCTTTAAGAAAGCTAAATAGAAAATTTTAAGGTTTAGAAGGTAAGGAAAGTTGAGTCCGAAAAATGTGGACAATATGAAATTCTAAAGAAGGTTGACCATTGACATATAAATTAGATTGGCCAAGGGAATTGTTGTCTATTTATAATGTATTCCACGTGGTTATATTGAAACGGTATAGATTGGACGGCGAAGCGATTGAGGAATAAAGGGATTCTAATAGTAAAGGTGAAGTGGAGATATTGTAAAACTAAAGAAGCAGTTTGGAAAATAGAATAATTAACGAAAAAGAAAGAACCGCATTTATTCTAGGAAGATGATGAGTAGTTAATTTCGAGGACGAAATTTTCTTAAGGTGGGAGAAATGTAATATCCGCCCTTTCACATACGTATTTATGACATATGTATGGTGTAATATCCGTATTTTAGAAAGTACTGTTTATATATATTATTTTCTTGACATGTGGAATAGTATTATGGATTGCATTTAAGTGTGAATATGTGCTTTTGGATAGAGAGAGACCTAATTGTTAAGAAAGTTAGGAGTTGTTTATTATATGAGAAAGTTGTGGATTATTATGTAATAATTCTATTTTAGTAAGGGGGTATGTAGAAATTTTGTAATGATATTTAGATATTATTTAATTTAGAAATGTTTGTAGAGAATGGTGATATTTATCTATTATTATTATTATTAATATAATTAAGATATTTATGTAATATGTAATAATTAGGGGAGACTTTTGAGAGGGCAAATGAATATTTTTGATTGGCTAAGTGTGTGTGTGTATATTTGTGAATATTTAATTGTGTAGTGTGTGTGTGTGTAGAGATTTTGGAGAGAAAGAAGAAGAGAAGAGAGTGCAGAGACTTTGAGAGAGTTTGTGAGCTTGTTCATGTGATTAAATCAATTGCTTTTGGAAGTTTTAAGAGGGCTTTCATCCATTGGAGTCTTAATTTGGTAAGCTTACTTGAGTTTTTATTTTTTTTAATTAAGTTTGGTTATTGGGAAAATTCGGGTATGCTGCCTCTGTTTTTCAGTTATTTTATTTTGATCATAACTTGAGTTTTAGACCTCTGATTTGAGCAAGGTTTAATGTTCTGAAAACCTTAGAGAGTCTACTAAAAATTTTATGTTTTTCACAAAGCCTAATTCTGCTGTTTAGAGTGACTGGTACAGCTATACATTTTATTGCTCAACTAGCCACCTCTGTTTCTCTGTTTTACCCAATTTTGCTCAAAAAACCATAATTAATTCCACACATATCCAAATTAAGTAATTTCAGTTGAGATTTAAAGTAGACTCATAGATATACCTTCAGTAATATTTTCATAAATTTTGGATATGTGTGTGAATTATTTGGACATTTTGAACATAGAGTATGGGGCTGCACTTAGTTGCATTTGGTTGAGTTAAGTACAACTGGCATGCTTGCTTTGTGAATTGATGTATGTATTGTATGTAGGCTTTGATAAAGATATTGGAGATATTATTCACTAGGAGAGCTTTCATTTTAAGAAGGAGTTGAAGGCTTAAGGTAGGTAATTATTGTTATAATGATTACATATAATGATTCTTATATAACTAAAGTTACATGACTATATTGGTTTATATATATATGCTCTGATTGTGACTAGAATGATATATATATATATATATATATATATATATATATATATATATATATAAATATGTAATTGTTGATAAGAATATGAATTGGTTGGCTTGGAATGTGATATGATAAATGGTGAACATTGGCACATATGATGTGCAAGCCATTTGAGGTGGTAGGATATATATATGTGTGTATATAATGTTTTTAAGCATATTGAAATATTGATTGAGATTGAGTTTGTGGTATAATGTGAATAAAACCACTGGATGTGGTATGGATTGACATGTATTGTTGTGAGAAAATGTGATATATATATATATATATATATATATATATATATATATATATATATATATATATATATATATATGGTACATGGTTGGTTTATTTTTGGTATACTTTTGGTTTATTATGAGTATACTTTTGATTATAATTGGTTATGAATATAAAAGTATGTTGAGACGAATTAATATATGTTGCTTGTGAGAAAAGTGAATTATAATTCACATGAAATATGTGAATGATAAAAATACATGCATATGGCATGATGCAATTGAAATGTGAGGAAATGTGAGAAATGTGAATGATTGAAATGTGAGGAAAATGTATATATGTGGAGATTGAGCTCCACGGCCTGAGACTGAGCGGGGTAGAGAGTTTCAGGTGTGGCCATTCATATGATATATATAAACACGTATGTATGAGATCTGAGACTGAGCTGGGCATAGAGTCTCAGGAATGGCCACAGTTATATAAATAAAAATGAAAACATGAAAGAAAAAGAAAAGAAAAGAAAAAAATGAAATTTGTGTGAAGCGTGTGTGACGCGTGTCAAGAACTCCGGCCGGATACTAACTTGCATAAACATGCATTGTTACACCATATTTGCATACATACATGGCATTGTGATTTTATATACAATGTTGTTGAATGTGAGAATTATGTTATGAATTGAATATGAGAACTTTGGTTGTAAAAGATGAATAATGTGATGATTGATGGGGTGTAGATATTGAGTTATAAGCATCCAAGTATTTATGCTAGCATTTGCTAGATGGTTATTAAAATGATGAGATTTGGTGTATATGAGACACCAATAATGTTGTTTGAATGTTTAGAAATCTTGTTCTGATGTTAATGGATGTTTGGTGTGGACTAGTGTGTTTATAAGATATTGTTGTAACTTGAAATGAGTTACATTCATATGCTTTGACATCACTAATCATTTTAATGGTATTTTTGTCAATCCATATAAATGAATTTGGCCTAGGTGTCTTCATGAAAGTTGTAGCCCTCTGAGTAGCTTTCCATAGCTTTTTGAATCACTTGAATCTGAGTTCTGTAGAGGGAGTTATGGTCAAAAGAGTGCGGCATGCTCTAGACTGGCGATCGCCAGTGGGTGGCAAGCGCTAGTCCATGTAGGCAGACTTGGCTACTAGCAATCGCTAGTGGGGTGGCGAGTGCCAGCCTTCTGGTCAAGCTCTAGAGAGTTGTTTTGACCATAACTTGAGCTACCAAACTTCAAATGAGGCGTGGTTTGATGCTACAGAACCGTTAAAGAGTCCTCTACAACTTTCGTGTTTTGAGAATTGCTGGAATATATTTCTAAGATTCTCTAATTGAGCTTGACATTTTAGTTCTCACTTAATCCTTTGTCATTTGGACTTCCATGCGCAGTCTAAATGTTAAATTCTTATAATTTGATGAGTGGAAATGTTATATACACATATATATATATATATATATATATATTATCCTTAATTAGCTCTTGAAAAGAACTATATATCTACTTATTTTAATAATTGCTTATTGAGTCGCAAGCTCATTCCTTTGCAAATTATGGTTTTCAGGCAATAGTTAGACTTGCTTGAGGTGCGAGTTGATGAAGCTTGAAGTGTACTCCTTTGTGAGTACAGGTAGATCAAAGGCAGGCTTGGTGTCGACATTTCCATCCTCATAAGCATCATCATCATAACATTCAAATATTTTATATTTGAACAATGTATCTATTTTGATTTCAAACTATGTATGTACATAAAAGTATAATGTATATATTACAAGAGTTTGGTATAAATACATGTCTTTTGAGAAAATTTTTCATATGCCATGTGGTTGATTTAATGTATGGACACTTGTATGTAGTATTTGGAGGGTGCTACATTCATGGTTTTAAATAACGGTAACGGCCGTAATCACGATCGCGGTCGCGTGTAACGAAAACGGGACTGTAACGGTGTAACGTAACGGTAACGGTCTAGTGAGTCGCAAATTTTTTTGAAAAATTTGTAAAATATGTTAAATTTAGTGAATTTTTAAGAGAATTTTGAAATTTAAATATACAAATATGTTATAAATATATATGTTAAAAGAAATATATATACTTAGTCCATAATTTTATAGCATAATTAAATTAACATTAATTTTTATTCATAAAATAATTGAAAACAACATAAAATAATTAAAATCTCAAATATTACATAAATACAATACATAATAATAATCACCACCAAAAAGAGTGCCTAGGTGGATCTTGAGTCTCTTCCTAACTTTGAGTATGAGATTGAGAACTTTGACCTTCATGTTGTTG
>CATIWO010391291.1:0-10883 GCA_949673435.1 Macaranga tanarius
TTTGGGATAATAGATGGGAAATAAATTCAGCTTTATCTAGAAATATAACTATTTAAGATGAGGAACATAAAATGAGATAATTCTTCTAGGTGAACTCAAAAGCTACTGAAGTGATTGAAATCCTAAGGTGGCGTTATAAGACATCTTTGCAAGCTTAAATGGTTTAATGAAGTTATTTTCAAAAGCTAGTAAGGAAATTAATAAAACCTGGCCTTTCTCTGTTGTGATGTTTAGGAATGGTTTATTTGTAAAGTTGAGTTGAAGTTCTACAACTCTAAAAGCTATTGCAGAACCAATCCAACTATCAATATCTCAAGATCCCATTAAAAATTCACTTTTAAAAACTTATTTTTGAGCCTTTAAAGTGATCGAAGAGTTGATAAACTCTATTGATAGATTTGACTCTGACATCTATAAAAAAAATGATAATAATCTTGTTTGTACTGAAATATAACTTCTTTTAAATGATATAACAATTTTGGCATCCAACAACTTTGAAACATCAAAATTGAAGTTGTGTATTAACTCATAACGTTGCTTTCATGGCTTGGACATCACCAACTATGTTAATAGGCCAAGCCTAGTTAATATGTCCTCTTAGCAAATTGACATAGACAATTTCTTACATTGTAATTGTTAAAAATACATGAACATAACTCTTAATCTACCGCCTAGCCCACCTAGGACATATGGTTTACCATTCTGTCATGGGTCTAAAGAATTGGTAGAGGTCAAAAGTTCAATCTCCTACTCCCCCATTGATTTCCCTTAAAAGGTCCTGTATAAGGTCTAAAGTCAAAAAAAAAAACTCCTAAGCTACCTCAACATTAAAAAAATAAATCTAGAAATTTTTTTTCTTCATAAATCCGACATAACTTTTGAAAAAACAACTTGACTTGTATTACCATATTGATCTAACTCCATTCACAAAAGTAAAAAAAAAAAATTATCTTTACTAACAAATATCAAAGTTCATATAGATAGAAATATCTCTTAAATTCAAAATGTAAAACAGAGCACAAGGTTACCTTTAAAGGTGTAATCGAGCCGAGCTTTAGAATGCTTGGGCTCGGCTTGGTAGAAAAGAAGTGTGTTCAAGCTCAGCTTGAGCTCGGGAAGGTCTCCAAAAATGTAGCTCAAGCTCGGCTCGTGTGACATTTGTGTCCTAATGGAAAAAAGGGGGGGGGGGTGAAGGAATGATAAAGGACTCAATTGGAAACAATCTAATGAAAGAAATAATATTTTAGGACATGGGGGACTGGAGAGGATATTTAAGTGTAAAGGTGGCAAAATTAGGCAGATGTCAATCTGCATGAAACACAAAAAGGGGGGGGGGGGGGGGGACTACGTTGATTAAATAATGTAGAGGAAGAGTTGTTTGAATTCAGAAGAGCAGAAGAGAAGGAAGAAGTAGAGAACTGGAGGAGAAGATTTCTGTTAGAGATTAAGTGTAACTTGTGAGTGATTAAGTTTAATTCTGATATAGTTATTCTTTTCTTTTCTTTCTTCTTTTATTACCTAAGTCTATTGTTTGCTTGACATAAATTTCCATAGTTTTTGTTACTGTTTGTGCTTTGTAAATGTTGAAATTATGGTATAGGGTTGTCATGTTGTTAATCCTTATTGCTTGCTCTGTAAATCATAGTTGAAGTATGGATTGAAGTTTTTTTTTTAAAAAAAATGCAGGAATGAACTGTGAGTGCGCTTGTAAGAAGATCAGGCAGTGCCTGATTGGTGAGGCACAGCCACAGGTTCATTCGATGACAACTCTATACCACAGAGGTGACGCCTGACCAGAGAGGCGTCACTTGTATCCAAAATAGAGCCGTTGCCTGTTTCTTCTGGAAAGGCAACGTTCGATCAGAGAGGCACCACCTGATTAGTACAGCATTGCCTGTATCCCTTACAGATGCAACACTTGAACAAAAAAATTTATATATATATATATAAAAGAAAATTAGTAATAATAATAATAAACTTTTGATACTATTGACTTAATTAAAGTTCTAAAAACCAAATTTTCATAGGTTGAATGAAAATTCTCAAAGTTCTACCGAAAGTGACTATATATAAGTATTATTGTGGAAAAAAAAGACAACCCAAATTAATTAAGTAACAAAAAATAATTATAAACATTGTTACTACTTCTACACCATAGTATGTGCATGCATACGAGAGGTTTGAATGTCAGTGTGAGAAGGGTAAATAAGGGAGTGGTATAACGTGAGAGTGTGAATTTGGCCAATGATTATGAACTATCTTTGGGATATCGCATAGACTCCGAGATGCCTTTAGGGCGAGTTTATATGGTCTAAAATATGCATACGATATTTATTAATAAATTATACATGACATATCTCAGAGAAGAGTAATGGTGAAATATGCGATATTCTATGAAACGAGTGCTGAGATTGATTTTTATGAGGTGAAAAAGGAAGGAGGCAAGGGCGTGGTCTCGTGTTTGAATTTGCATTAACTTTGGCATTGAACAGTTAAGTAGATACTGTCACCACGTCTGAGAAAAAAAGGAACAAATATACATGTCTGTTAAAATAACGAGTTACCATTAAAGAAGGCTACACGATACCCGAGAATAGCTAACGCGTAACGGCGTATGTATTTTCAATCAATTGTAATTCAAGAATTTTTACGTGATTAGCTATGTGATAAAACCATAATAAATTGTTAATGGGGATTTTCCTTTGCTACATGTTCAAATTTAATTTTACTTATATTCGATTACATATTATATTATTTCTAGCTGAGTTGATTTGTTTTTATTTCAGTATTTCATATATATATATATATATCTATATATATATATATATATATATATATATATATATATATATATATATATATATATATATGTTCTTATTGGTATCCTCATGTACTGTCACTCACTAGGCAATTTCTTTTAAAATTACTCACACTTCCTTTTCTTTAAAATTTTTCTGCATAGATTTTATTGTAAGATTAGCATGGTAGGATGGTTGTACAGTAGACAACTATGTCATACGAGGTCATAATAAATGAGACCATAGTTAGATACACTATATACCACGACCTGGATGCTGAGCGTAGCACCCTCAAGGTACCACATGTACGTGTTCAACATATATAGCAACCACGTGGCATACGAAAATATTTCATAAAAGATAGGTATATATATATATAAATAATATATAACTTTGGTTTTATACATTGAAAATACTTAATACGTATATTACATAATGTTAAAATATACATATGAAGTAAAGTACAAAATGCTTGAATGCCATGATGATGAGGATGGGATGGTTGCACTAAGCTTGCCTCAGACCTACCTGAGTTCTCTACAGGGGCACATCTCAACTCTAGCTAACTATATCCTGAAAACTACAATTGCAAAGGAATGAGCTTGCGACTCAATAAGCAATTGATAATATAATAAAACATACAATTCTCCTCAAGAACTAATTAAGGAAAATATATAAATAACATATTACACATCAATCTATTGCATAAAAGATTATGTACGGTGATAGTACGCAAAAATAGCATAGTTACTTAGGCAAATCTCATGTTAAAAGTTCACAGGAGTGCATTGGAATAAAGTTCGATGCTCAAGAATTCAAAGGAAGCAAACTAGTGAAAATCATGAGGCGTGTCGACTCGGGCTGGCGTGCCGAGTTGTGACAGCCATCTCCGGTGCCGACTCGGCCCTTGGTGCCGAGTCGTGCCTTCGCTGGTGCCGACTCAGCCTTGCGTGTTGAGTCAGGACAGTCAGCTCGGGTACCGACTCGAGCTGGCATGCCGAGTCATTCCATTTCACCTGAGTTAGGCAAAGACTCATGCCAATGTGCCGAGTCGGCACAGAGGCACCTTGTACTGACTACCACTCGACTCGGCACGGTGTGCCGAGTCATCACACCCTCTAGGCATTCCTTCCTTGCACCCTTACATATTTCGACCCCTATGTGCGGCATTGCACGCAGTCGTAATTTAAAAAACCATATGGTCGTGTTCAAACCTGTGCAACATTCAAATACGATAAAAATATATTCAAATACCAAACCTCAATTGTTGATGTCATAAATACATCAATTCATAACATTCCAAGCAATCCAAAAACATAATCCTCACATTCAACATATATGCAAATATGGTGTAACAATGCATATTTATGCAAGTTAGTATTCGGCCGGAGTTCTCAACACACATCACACACATTTCACACAAAGCTCACTTTTTCTTTTTCATATTTTTCATATACAAGTGGCCATTCCTGAGACTCTCTGCCCAGCTCAATCTCAGATGTCACACGTTTATATATCTTACACGAATGGCCACATCTGAGACTCTCTGCCCAGCTCAGTCTCAAATTTATTTTCAGTGGAGGCTCTCTGCCCAACTCAGTCTCCACACTCACACGTATTCCTCACATTTATCACATCAACCATTATGCATGTGTATTTCACCATTCTCATAACATATCATATATAATCAAACCACCTCAAGTGGCTTGCACTCATAAGTGCCAATATTCACAATTCACCATAACACATGCTCAATATATACATATATTCATCATTTCTTCTCATAACAACATATTCATATAGTCATCATTCTTGCCAGTTAAATGGCATACACAAATCAACATAGTTAAACAACTATAGTTACTTTAAAATCAATATATGTAAGCATTATGTTAATAATTACTTACCTCCAAGCTTTCAACTCCTTCAAAAAGAAAAACTCCTCCTATTGAGTAGGGTCTCCTCTATCTCTATCAACTCCTTCATGCAGCCATATATTAATCTCACATAGCTAACACAACACTTGCACTTAAATGCAACTAGGTGAAACTCCATGCCTAAGATTCAATGTACTCAAGTAATTCATACACAAATCCAATAACCCCTAAATTTATACTGAAGCTAGGGTTACAAGTCTACTATCAATTCTAATTGGAATTACTTAATTCAGACAAGTATGGAGTTAAATATGAATTTTTGATCCAAATTGGGCAAAACAGGGCTGACAGCAAGAACAAGAAAATGTCGAGCCCTACCAGACAACTTTTACAACAAAATCAGCTTAAACTCAAAACACAAAAGTTGTAGGGGACTCTTTGGGGTTTCCAAAACATTTGACCTTGCTCAATTTGAAGTTTGACAACTCTAGATAGCACCATATAACTAACACATAATAAAATTCACAAACCAACCTATATACTACTGCTGTCATGTTTGATACATGAAATTCATGATGCTTTTAAAAATTATAGACACATTTAATAATCACCAAATTCATATAGACTCTATATATATAAGCCTACTTTCATTCTCAACTGAAATCATATAATTAGCACATGTAAAGAAAATTTTGTCCCTGAAATTAACTACTCATCAACTTCCTAGAACAAATATGGTTATTTCTATTTCATTAGCTCTTCTACTTTCCATGTTGCTTTTTTAGGTGAACAATAACTTCACTTTACCTTTACTATTGGAATCTCTTTATTCCTCGATCGCTTCACCTTTCGATCTATACCGTTTCAAAATAAACAGGTGGAATACATAATGAATAGACAATAATTTCCTTGGAAAATCCAATTTATATGACAATGATCCACCTTCTTTACAATTTCATACTGTCCACATATTTCAGACTCAATTTTCCTTACTTTCCAAATCTTAAAATTACATATTTAGCCTTCTTAAAGCTATATAAACTTCCCCACACTTAAATAAGACTCAAACCAACTTAGAGACACTCCAAAAACATACTTAACATTATCAATTCAATTCATTCATAATTGTATGGTATTCAATCAATCACGAGTCTCAAATATTTATATTAATCCTTTTATAGTCTCCATAACTCTTTCATACGATAGATCTCATTCACAACGTAAGCTCAAAGTATATCTATGTCCCCACATCATTTAATATTCATATATTCACCCTTTACAATACATTTAGTATTTACAATCAACTCATATATAGAGGATTATATATATAGTCAAATATGTGCATTTGCATTTCATCGTCTCTAACACCCTTAATCATCAATTCCATACCAAAAGAGTATAAATATAACCAATAAGCAATTTAGTACACATCATACAAATCTCATATCTCAATACTTTATTTAATGTTTTCATTTATTTCAACAATAGGGATAGCATCTCACAATAATTCACATAAATACGAAATTTCACACTTTCATATCTTATTCTCATTGTTTGGTATCATTTGCCTTATTGATGGACACTTAGCCAATCAACTTATCAACATTTTACATAGTCAATGGTCATAAAGCCAATCGATATATTCATATATAATATTGTCGATAGTCACATAGCCTATCGATATATCAACATTTACTCCCAAACATAACCTCATTTATATCTAATGAACTAAACTCAAGTTCATAATATATATACATTTACAACTATAATTCTAATACCATCACAATTCATATTGCTACATTCAATCGTATACATTATAATAAATACATCAACATTATTTACATCCAATATCATCACATTTCATAACATAACTCAAGAAGTATAGTTCATAAAAAACACTCATCACAATAACTTATCTACTCTATCACGATCACACAAAGATAATGAACAAATAGAATTCACATATTTCCTTCGTTATTATTGTGAATCTATATCATTCATTATATCTAATAACTACTTACCAAAATACTTTTCACCTCAACATTCAAATACTATTGAAAAATCTTGCTCATTGATGATATATGTGCATCAGGTATACCAATCAATCCAAATGACATAATCACACATTCATACCATCCATTTCCAGTTTTGCATACTATATTTGAAAATACTATTGCATCTTTTATCATTCAAAATTGCCAACAAATCAGTTACAAATCTATCTTCTAAAACACTATTGCATCTCTTAATTAATTAAGCAACTGTTCATTTCTCTATTATAGATAATTATTCTTCATTAAGATAATGTTCGATTTCCTATAATTATTACCCTACCTCATACTACTATCTTTTTAAATTCTGCCAATTCCATTAATGTGTACAAAGTAATCAATATGGGTACAGCCTTTAGAATAATTTCATTTCAAATTTATTCTTCGGTGCAAAAGTAATTCCGATATTTCATCTAGAACACATTAGGAAATTCTTTGATTACAAGTACATCCATTACCTTTGAACTAATCTTTATCAATTCTTTAATATCGGGTAAATAAGCTTCATGCCCATCTCAATCCATATAGAAAGCAATCATAGTTGAAATCAAATAAACATGTACATTTTTTATTTACCTACCATCAACACGTAATCACACATCATCATTTTTCTTTGTTAAACTAAAATTACACCCCTATAGTGAATGACTCACCTTACCAATTTTTTTTTACCTTTTTAACTCTCTTGACATTATTTTGTATGGTTCCATCAATTTTAAAAGCCACCTTTGAAGTAATCTAAATTCAAAATATATTTCTAAGAATAATGTCATTAATTTTCTTTGGATAAAATTAGAAAATTCTTCAGTTACGAATTCACCTATTACCCTAGAATCAACTTTCATTGAATCACAATACTATCTAAATAACTTCTTACTCATCTTTAATCAAAGATTATATAATTACAACTGAAATCCAACTAGCATGCACAATCTCTCTTTTAATCATTGTCTCTATCTTTCTTTATCTCCAAATATTCATACCTACCTTCTTTATATACCAATCTACAATGATACTATAGTTTCATATCTAATCAATTCTTGAAATAATACTATGCTTCTTCCTAATTCAATGACTGTTGTAGTCTGCATATTAGTTATATTGTTATACTATCTTAAAATAAAATCTCGTCACCAAATTTACTACCAAAACATTCCAGCATGCATTGAAATACATTTACCATGTCCTTAATAATGTAAATGTGCTATATATACGTAATGTATACTCATATAAATGATCATCAAGTCCAATTTGTATTGCAATACTAATTCCTTTTTTCTTACTCTCTTAGCTTCCACTTGGTTTACTACTGATTTGGAATATTTCCTTTCTTATAACACTTTGTTTAATTAGCTAAGATCTTTCAACAATTTTCTTCAATAAACAATCTCTAAAGAAATGCTCTGCTTACTACACTAGTAGCAGACATCAAGTCTAAGACCCCAAAATTTTTTCGGATGAATTCTATCACAACTATTACATATATATTGAAGCAAATGCACTGCTTATAAATTTATTAGTGGCTTTTTGACTTTAAGTCTTCTATATTCTCTGTTATGTATTTTTTCCATATTTCACAATTTCATAAAGCATACATTAAACTCACATGGTATTTAATTAGTATTCCACTTGTATCATACCTATACCATCATCAACATTTCATATCACAACCTATAGATCATAACTCATCCATTTCACACAAGCCTTTATCATAAGAACCTAACGACAAAAGCACAATTTACGAGGAATGTCCAATAAATTTGGTAGAACTTTCCCTAAAATATAGACATCTCCCTACTAAAGTAGGGCAATCCTGCAATAAAATAACTACACTTCTATAAACAATCTCAATTAGGGCTCAGTTATCCACCACACTACAATTACATTTAACTGAGTCTCACCAATATACTATTATTGGTAATACATAAACATTGCCAAGATCACAATGCATTCACATTAATATTCACATCATATATATTTTTCGCATATAATGATCAATCTTCATACACATATTGTACCTTCACATCAATATAATATGTCATTAATAATTCTAAAGGGCACACTCATTTAATCCATGAATTTATTTCATATCACATCACATCACATATCTTGCTCAAATAATGACACTGCATAACTAATTCTCCTTTCATTAGTACTTATTAATTCAATATAGAATTCTTTCTGCACTCTATAACCATTCCTCTTCTATGGCAAAATCACTAATACCTATGAAAATCTTTTCACATTCCTCTCGTATCTTTTCATAGTTCTTCATCAATAATGCTATCCACTTGCTTTTGACTCATTATTCTCATCTTTTAATCCATTCATTAATATATAAGAATATAGATCTTATGGAGGGGTTATAAATAAAAATTTATGCAAGCACATATAAAGCATGCACAAGTATTTGTCTAAAATTTGACTCTGATGACTCATTTGGCTGATGGTTTGAGCTTGGTGTCCTTCCATCCTGACATATACAATGCATATCAACTATATGTCATCTATGGCTTATGCATGATATGTTATGAATGCAACATGTTCTCATGTCTCGAGGGAATCTAATTCCCGCTCTGATACCACTTAATATAGCACCCTCAAGGTACCACATGTACGTGTTCACCATACATAACAACCACATGGCATAAGAAAATTTTTCATAAAAGATAGGTATATATATATATATATATATATATAAACATATATAACTTTGGTTTATACATTGAAAATACTTAATACGTATATTACATAATGTTAAAATATACATATGAAGTAAAGTACAAAATGCTTGAATGCCATGATGATGAGGATGGGATGGTTGCACCAAGCTTGCCTCGGACCCACCTGAGTTCTCTACAGGGGCACATCTCAACTTTAGCTAACTATGTCCTGAAAACTATAATTTCAAAGAAATGAGCTTGCGATTCAATAAGCAATTGATAATATAATCAAACATACAATTCTCCTCAAGAACTAATTAAGGAAAATATATAAATAACATATTACACATCAATCTATTGCATAAAAGATTATGTACGGTGATAGTATGCAAAAATAGCATAGTTACTTAGGTTAATCTCATGTTAAAAGTTCACAGGAGTGTACTGGAATAACGTTCGGTGCTCAATAATTCAAAAAAAGCAAACTAGTGAAAATCAGAAGGCATATCGAGTCGTGATAGCCACCTCCAGTGCCGACTCAACCCTTAGTGCTGAGTCGTGACTTCGTTAGTACTGACTAGGCCTTACGTGCCGAGTCGGGACAGTCAGCTCAGGTGCCGACTCGAGCTGGTGTGCCGAGTCATTCCATTTCACCTGAGTCAAGCCAAGACTCGTGCCGATATATTGAGTCGGCATAGAGGCACCTTGTGTCGACTCCCACTCGACTCGGCACGGTGTGCCGAGTCATCAAGCCCTCTAGGCATTCCTTCCTTGCAACCTTACACATTTTGACCCCTATGTGTGGCATTTCACACGGCCGTAATTTAAAAAATCACATGGTCGTGTCCAAACTTATACAACATTCAAATACCACAAAAATATATTCAAACACCAAACCTCAATTGTTAATGTCACAAATACATAAATTCATAACATTCCAAGTAATCCACAAAACATAATCCTCACATTCAACATATATGCAAATATGGTGCGATAATGTATGTTTATGCAAGTTAGTATCCGGCCGGAGTTCTCAACCCAGGTCACTCACGTTTCACACAAAGCTTACTTTTTCTTTTTCATATTTTTCATATACAAGTGGCCATTCTTGAGACTCTTGATGTGTACTAATCCGTAAGTGTACAGAATCGTATCAAGTAGTAAATAAAGATATCATCCCACAGAGATTTGGAGTTAAATATTGTAATACTCTCAATGCTTATTTGTTTAGACAACGAAATAGGGTTGGAATCTCAAAGAAATAACACTAAATTAAGAAAGATAAAAACACAATTCAAATGTAATTTTAAAAACTAGGGTTTCTTATTCTCAATTAACTATTCTAAATGATTGATTACACACCTAGGTCTACACTAGTTTTAATTCATTTTGAAGGGATCTTAAGAACTATAGATTTTCCTCTCAGATAAACCTATAATTAATTAGAGATTAATCAACATTAAGTTAACCGGCTCTCACCAACCTAATGCCTTT